>LPNX010990301.1:95920-184539 GCA_001517045.1 Pseudotsuga menziesii | reverse complement strand
AAATCTAAGCAAATCCCCCATAGGTGCATAAAGCAGTTTCCAAAACTATCTAGGAGCTCACGAATTGGAAAAATAAATTAGGAAAGCTAATAGGTGGTGGAAGGAAAAATCATACATGCTTTTCATAGGAGAAAAGAGTGGAGGATGATGATGACAAAAAACAAGTTAACTTCACCTAGTCAAACTTTCCCAATTGCCTTAAAACTCAGAAAAAGCAGGCAATAAAGCAGAAAAAGTAGACATGAGCTAGGGAGGCTAGGAATAAAGTAGATTTTATTCCAAGAGGTTTCCCAAGTGCTCCATGACTCAAATTTAGCAAGTTTGAACACTATGGATGTGTGGAGGACAACTTGCATAAGGTGGAATATGGAAACTAGGAAAATAAGACAAAAATTGTATTAATTAATGTCTAAGGTAGCTAACTATGGGTTGATTATTCTAATAGTTCAATTTCATCCAATCCAACGAAATTGTTGTGGCTCCGACGGTAGTTTGTGGTAGGAAATCCGATGGCCTTGCTGTAGGAAATCAGACGGCCTTTCCGTAGGAAATCCAACGGCCTTTCCATAGGAAATCCGATGGCCATGCCGTAGGAAATCTGATGCCATTGCCATAGGAAATCCAATGGCATTGCCGTAGGAAATTCGACATCCGGGCTGTAGGAAATCCGACAGTCGTGCTGTAGGAAATCTGACGGTCATACTGTAGGAAATCCGACGACCTTGTCTTGGCTGTTGACTATCCGACGTTATGCCATCGATGACAAAAAAAATTGAGGGTGTCGAATACCCGACAGTTTAGTGTCGAATTTCAAACATGGTAGCCGTCAGATTTTGGCCTCAAATTTTGTAGTGAGAGGGAGATGAGGCTAAGGCCTTGCATAAGAAGAAGTTGGTTATGGAAAAGAGGGTCATTTCTGATTCTATCAAGGATCACCATATCCCATAAGTTTCCTCTCTCAAGACACCTAAAGCTATGTTTGATTCCCTAACCAAATTGTTTGAAGGGAAGAACATAAAACACAAGATGACTCTGAGGAATCAACTGAAGAATGTGAAGATCCAGAATGCAGAGACCATCCAGTCTTACTTCACAAGGGTTTCTCAGATCAAGGAACAATTGGAAGCAGTAGATGAAGAAGTGGAGAATGCAGAAATTGTGATGACCACCTTGAGTGGTCTCCCTAGGACATGGGACTCTTTCATTCAAGGGATATGTGCTAGAAATAAGTTAGTTAAGTTCAGCAGACTGTGGGAAGAATGTTCTCAAGAAGAAGCTCGGATAGCAGCTTGAGAAGAGAAGATGGGAAGTGAAGATCAAGCTCTCACAGTACAATCCAAGAAACCCAGATCCAGCCATCACAAAAGTAAGTACTCTCATCATAGGAATAAATCTAGAAATCCTAGAGATAAGTCTAAGTACATTTTCTATACATGTGATGAAAGAGGACACTTTGCTAGATATTTTCCTAAGAATAAAAGTAGCTCTCACAAGAAGAAGGGAAAAAAAATAAGACATCATGCTCATGCTGCAGAGGATGATGAACCTTCATCAAAGAGAACCAGATATGAAAGTGAAGATTCTTCAAGCGAGGATGAATATGTTTTTATCTCCGCTCTCACAGGAAACATTACTCATGGAAGTGATGATTGGCTTATAGATATTGGGGCTTCCAAACATATGACTATATTCAAGAAATCATTTGTGAAACTTTCAGAACATGAATCACCTCACAAGGTGAAGCTAGGAGATGACTACCAATATCCAATAAAAGGTAGCGAGGAATCTTCCTGTAAGCTAGACTCTGGAAAGTCTATAACAATGAAGGAAGTTTTGTTTGTGCTAGGACTCAAGAAGAACCTTCTCCCCATATCATCATTAGATGCAAAAGGAATGAGGGATGCATTCATAGATGGTCAAGTCATCATGTGGACAAAAGGAAAGACTATTGATGATGCAATAGTGATTGGTGAACAAGAAGGAGGTTTGCACAAATTGAAGGGCCATCCAGAACAAGCCTTGGTCCATGACATAGTAGAGCCAAATGAACTATGCAATAGAAGGCTTGCACATTTGCATTGCAAAGAAATACCTCTTGCAGGAAAAGTTGTTGAAGGTCTTCCAGAAATACAAGCAAAACATGATGGGGTCTGCAAAGGATGTGCAAAAGGAAAGAACACAAAGAAGACATTTCCAAGTAGCGAAAGAAAAGCAAAAGGAATCTTGGAAATCATCCACTCCGATGTATGCGGTCCTATGTCATCAAGCTCACTAAGTGGGTATGCATATTATGTATCTTTTATTGATGACTTTTCTAGGAAGACATGGGTTTACTTCATGAAGAACAAAGACGAAGTACTCAGCAAGTTCAAGGAATTCAAGGCCTTGATCGAGAATCACACTGAAAAGAAGATCAAGATTTTTCGATCAGATAATGGCGAAGAATTCACTTCGAATGAATTCAAAGAGCTATGTAAAGAATCAAGGATTAAGAGGGAGTTGTCCACTCCGTATAATACACAATAGAATGGGATTATGGAATGGAAGAATAGAACTATCATGGAAGCTGCAAGAGCTATGCTTCATGATCAAGATCTTCCTAAGCATCTTTGGGTGGAAGCTACCAGAAAAGCGGTGTATGTACAGAACCATACTCCACATACAGTACTCTAGAACAAGACTCCTGAATAAGTCTTCTTTGGCAAGAAACCAGAAGTCAGCCATCTCAGAATATTCGGTTGTCATGTGTACATACACATTCCAAAAGAGAACAGAACAAAATTAGATCTTTCAAGAAAGAAGGGTATATTTGTGGGATACTTTGATAGCTTGAAGGCTTACAGAATCTATTTCCCAGGATACAAGAATATTGACATCAGAAGGGGTGTGACATTTGATGAAGACATAGCTTACAACAAATCCAGAAAGAGACCTACAGAAGAACCTGAAAAAGCAGAAGCACCCAGAATTCATGATACAACCACGAACGAAGAAACTCAAGAAGAAGATTGAGAATTTGAAGAACCACAAAGACCTGTAGATCCACCTCTAGAGAAGAATCCTCATAAGAGGAAACTTGCTTGGGTACATGAAATTATCCAAGGTGCGAAAAGATATGGGGCTCCAAAAGAGAATCACAGAGAAAGAAAGAGGACCAGATCCTGCTCCGGGTATGTAGCTTTACTATGTGATTTCATTGATAAAGAACCTTCTAGTTATGAAAAAGCGATAGAACAGAAAGAATGGAAGCATGCTATGATCGAAGAATATCAATCAATCATGAAGAATGATGTTTGGGATGTTGTCCCAAGACCAGAAGGGAAGTTAGTTGTGAATTCCAAATGGATCTACAAAATCAAGCATGCTGCAGACGGTAGAATTGAAAAATATAAAGCAAGATTTGTGGTTTGGGTTTCTCTCATAAATAAGGAATAGATTATGAAGAAACCTTTGCACCTGTATCCAGATACACTTCCATCAGATCAGTACTAGCTCTGGCTGCAGTGATGAAATGGAAGATACATCGGATGGATGTCAAGATTGCCTTCTTGAATGGTGTAGTGGAAGAGGAAGTGTATGTAGAACAACCACTTGGGTTTGAGACACATGACAGGGAGTCTCATGTGTGCATATTGAAGAAATACCTGTACGGTTTGAAATAGGCACCTAGGACTTCGTACGATAGAATTGACAGCTTTCTATCCAGTTTGGGCTTTACCAAGAGTAAAGCAGATTCCAACCTGTACTACAATGTTGAATATGGAAACCCAGTGATGCTCCTACTATATGTAGATGATCTGTTTATGATAGGCATGGATGGGTTGATTTCTAATATGAAGAGAAAACTTGTTGCCAAATTCAAAATGAAGGACTTGGGTCTGATGCATTATTTCCTAGGCATGGAGTTGTGGTAGAGTGCAGATGGAATCTTCCTTGGACAAGGGAAGTATGCAGTAGAGATCATGAAGAGGTTTGGGATGATGGACTGCAAATCCATGGCCACACCTATGGCATCGAACCTAAATCTATTGAGCAATACTTCATCAGAGTTGGTTGATGCTATGATGTATCATTAGATGATTGGGTCCTTAACGTACTTGATGAACACGAGACCAGCCATTTGATTTGCTGTGAACACCTTGAGCCAGTTCTTGATAGATCTGAGAAATGTTCACTTGATTGCTGCAAAGCATATTCTGAGGTACCTGAGGGGTACAGTTGATTATGGGCTTAAGTATGAGTCGAATCAGAAGATTAACATGGAGGGTTATGTTGATTCAGATTGGGGAGGTAGTGCCATCGATAGGAAGAGCACTTCAGGATGTTGCTTCAGTATGGGATCAGGTGTGATCTCTTGGTTTAGCAGGAAGCAATCCTATGTGCCACTGAGTACAGCTGAAGCAGAGTATGTTGCAGCTTGTTCAGCTAGTTGTGAGGCAGTATGTCTAAGGAAGCTATTGTCTAATTTATTTGATCTCCAGTTGGATGCTACTTGTATACATTGTGACAACCAGAGTTGCGTGAAGTTTTCAGAGAATCCAGTGTTCCATGACAAGTCAAAGCATATCGATACCAAGTATCACTATATCAGGGATATGGTGTAGAGGGGAGCAGTGAAGCTCCGATATGTTGTGACAGACGATCAAATAGCTGATTTATTGACAAATCCATTAGCCAGGGTGAAGTTTGAGTACTTCAAGGATAATATTGGTGTTCTCCACATCGATGTTCCCTCCAAAGGGAAGTGATGAGTCCATGAGCCATTCTGATATGGGAGAGGATTAAGTTCCTTCCATGGTCAGATGTAAGGGCTGAGCCATTCTGTCATGGTGAGAGGATTTGGTTCCTTACATGTCAAATATGAGTGCTGAGCCATTATGATGCGACTGTAGGATTGGTTCCTAAGTGATCAGATATGAGTGCTATTCCCATTCTAGGAATGGAGGTGCCTAGTTAGTTACTAGGAAAACTCAGTCTAGGACTGAGAAGCTATTCTAATGTGAGAGAGGGATGTGTTCCCACTTGATCAGATGTAAAGGCTGAACCATTCTATCATGGCTAAAGGATTAGGTTCCTCCCATGTCATATGTGAGTGTTGGCCATTCTAACGAGTATGTCAGATGTAAAGGCAACTTCCATTCTGGGAATGGAGGCACCTGGTCAGTTACCAGGTAGCTTAGTCTGGGACTGGGGGCCATTCTGATGCAATGGTAGGATTAGTTCCTCCATGATTAGATGTGAGTGCATGCCCTTCCAATGTGGTGCTTTTGAGCATGCTCGGATATAAGTGCAGAGCCCTTTCGATGTGGTGCTTTCGAGCATGGTCGATTGTAAGTGCTGATCCTTTTCGATGCAGTGCTTTCAAGCATGGTCGACTGTAAGTGTTGATCCTTTTCGATGCGATGTCCTCAGACATGGTCAGATGTAGGTGTAGATCCTTTTCGATGTGGTGTGCTTGCACATGGTCGGATATAAGTGCTGAGCCATTCTAGTGCGATTTGTTTACACATGGTCAGATGTGAGTGATGGGCCTTTCTGACAGGATGAGGTCAGATGTGAGTGTTGGGCATGCCTTTCTAACAGGATGAGGTCAGATGTAAGAGCTAGGTAGGCCATTCTGACTTAAGTGTTAGATATAAGCACTGATGAAGACCTACATGAAGGGTAGGCCTACAGGATTGAATTTGTAGAACTTCATGTGATGAGAAGAATCGAGATAGCACCATTCTGAGATAGCATGACGATCCAGACTTGATGATGATCCAGATCAAGTGATCCAGATGTGATGATCCAGACTTGATGACGATCCAGATCAAGTAACGATCCAGTTGTGATGATGATCCAGACTCGATGATGATCGAGATCAAGTGATGATCCAGATGTGATGATGATCCAGACTTGATGATGATCCAGATCGAGTGATGATCCAGATGTGATGATGATCCAGCAGTGATGAGCCAGTAGTCATGATGATGTAGATCCCATGATGAAGAAGACTTGAATAAGAGGATGACTTGAAGACAAAGAAGACTCAAAGGTGAAGAAGACTTGAAGACTAAGAAGACTTGAAGATGAAGATGACGAGATGATCCAGTTGATGCAGAGAAGAAGACCAGTGCTGAAAATTGTGTCGAAAGAATACCTTCCTAGTTAAGAGGGAGTGTTGATCTATTTGTAAATTTGGAATGCATTCATCTATGTATCTTATGTCTTATAACTCGATGTTTATTCTGGGATGTATCTATTATATAATTGAGTCATGTTTTCATGCCACAATGTTCCAATCGGGAGAATCTATAATGTAAACAAGTCATGTCAAGTCATTGTGGGTAACCCTCCTATTGTCTAAGGGTTAAAGTCCCCACAATTTCGGGGCACTAGGGTTATTAGACTCACTTAGTGAAGTCGGCCCTAGTAGGGTTTTAGTCATGTCGGGAAGCAGTATAAATAGAGAGGTGACTTCTCTATTTAGCACACATCTCATACACAGTCAAGTGTAGTGCATAGTTGAGGAAGGAGAAGACACTAGGGCTAGATAAGAAGAAGGTTACTGCTGTTGGGAGATCACTTACTGTTTTGGGATTTTCTATTTTGGTGTTGATTCTATATCTGAGGAAGTTGTGGGGTTTTCTCCATTTATGGTTTCCCCAAGGAAAAACACTATGTTCATTGTCTCTTTTGTTTGATTGTTGTTCTTGTTATTCTCTCAGTTAAAGATCCTAATAATTCCAGCTTAATGTTGAAAAACTAACAGATTTGGGGGCAACGATTAATATTATGTCCATGACTACTTTGGAGGAATTACAATTACATAATATGATCAGACCTACTACTATAATTTTGGAACTAGTATATAGGATTACTGTAAAACCTGTAGGGGAATACCCAGACATCAGTATTGTCACTATGGCGTTCGGGGAATACTCGATGGACTTATTAGTTATTCAAACTAAAGACCCTGTCAAGGAACATCCAATTATCTTAGGAATACCTTGGTTGGTGACTGTTAATTCTTTTATAGGTTGTAGATAAGGGATCTTAACTATATCAAATGGCACTTATCTACAAAACCTTACCATGTATCCACTAGCTCAACCAATAGAAAAAAATATGTTATGGTTAGAAATCCCGCATGGGGACGATGAAATTGAAAATCCTTTAATGTCTATTAGTCAATATAGAGGGTTAGAAGATCAAATCGAGAATAACATTTTAGATCAATTTATTTCTACCACTACTATTATTGAATTTCCTCAATCCTTTTCTGAATTTGATTATTTCCTCATAGAGGATTTTCAAGAATAATTTGAGTCAAGAATCCCGGGAATGATGTCTCTGGTGGGGATAAGGCGTTTTTTCAAATACTCATCTAAATTGGAGTTCAAAATCACTTTCTTGACTTCTTTAGTCACCATAGAGACAGTATTGCTACTTAGTTTCCTATAGCTACCAGTATTGGTGAGGTGGTCAAGCATTTTAATATTGTAGTCTGCTCTATCCAAAATCACAGTGGCTCCACCTTTGTCCACTTTAAGAATAACTATGTCTTCATTAGCCCTCAGGTTTCTTAAGGCATGTTCTTCTTCTTTAGTAATTTTGTGTTTGGGTGGCTTGGCTTTTTCTTAGTAATGTTGCGTTTGCTACCTCCATGCAGACTCCCACCACCATCCTTCCCAAAAGATAGGAGTTCTCAACACCTTGGCAGTGAGAGCCTCCAGGATCGCGGATTCAGAACATATTAATAAGGAGAGAGACCACCTCAAAGAAGTCTTCACAAACATAGGTTACAAACCCAATGTCATCATGAAGACCCTGAGCAAAACCCACAACAAGAACCTTGTGAGTTTGAAAACCTCTGATAATAAGACCACCACCAACCCACGAGCTTACTTACCTTATGTACAAGGGGTGACTAATAAGATCTCTAGGATTCTTAATAAGAACAACATTATGACCTCATTCAGACCCCTAGAGACCATTAAGAAGAGAATGAGATCTGTTAAAGATCCTATTGATAATACACAATTCAGAGGGGTCTATAAGATCCCTTGTTCTTGCAAGATCAGCTGTATAGGTGAGACGGGGTGTTCTTTCCACAAGCAGTTAAAGGAACATGGGGCGGGCATTAGAAAAGAACATATTCGTTCGTCATCCCTTGTGGAACATGTTGCCAAAACCAAACATCACATTTTCCTAGAAGACACCATTATCCTTGCAAAAGAAGACCACTATTTCAAAAGAAAATTCAGAGAGACCTTAGAAATCATCAAACTTCCACACAATCTAAATAGGGATGGTGGCCTCGAGGTGAGCACTAGTTGGCTTCCCTCTCTTCTCAATTGGAAAGGCGACTTTCCCCCTCATTCTATCCCTTGACTCCGTTCCCCTTGATCTTATCCTTTTTCCCTTGTGCCCTTTTCCCTCATTCAAGCCTTTCCCCTTTTTTATTTGGTCCTCCTCCCTTGTTCAAGCTTGGAATAACTATGACACCTAAATAAGACCATAAATCCAAAAACATTAAAATTTAAAAATCAAACTATTTTATACGAAAAATAAAATTTAAAATTAAAATTAAAGTTTAAAAATATAGTTAAAATTTAAATTAAAATTTACATTCTTAACCTTTCCTTGTCCTTAATTTTGACCTAAAAGTTTTCACATTAATAATAAAATTTTTAATTATAAGTGAAAATAATTAAAAAAATTTATTTAACTTTCTATTAGCCTTAAAGATTTTTTAACAATCTTTAATGTTTTTAGACACTTTAATAATCATATTTTAAATTAATTTAAATTGATTAATAATAATAAAAATTTATTTCAACAATTTTTGAATGATTGAGGCATATGAATAATCATATTTAAATTTAAATTTTAAACATGACTTAGTATAGCAATTATAAAAAATTTATAAACTAACAAATTCTTGTTTTTATAAATATATTAAAGATTTTTGAAAAGTGCCACACAATTTAAAAATAAAATTTAAAAATAAAATAAAATAAAAATAAATTTTTTTAACCTAGCAAACCCTAGCCTCTGAGGCCAACATTAGACCTTTCTTTTCTTCTACCCTGTTCCAGTATTTATCAAAGGTTCTCACTCTCTCCACATTCGACATTGTCCTGATAATGAATCCTAATATGGATCCGAAACATTGACTTGGTCATTTCGATACTGTGGTTTCTTCGACAACAACATCAATAAAGTGTCAATTACTCATGGGGAAAAAACAATATTTTCCTCACTGGTTTAGATCTAATCATTTGAATATGTGTAAGAGAAGATGAGATGTATGATATCCTTCAAGCCTACCATTATGGGCCTTGTGGAGGTCATTTTTCAGATAAACGAACATCCTACAAAGTGTTACACCACGGATACTAGTGGCCCACACTCTTTAAAGATGTTGAAAAGTACGTAAAGAGTTGTGACAGTTGTCAACGGATGGGGATAACTACATCCACTGATGAAATTCCTTTACAAACCTAGGTAATGATTGAACCATTTGAAAAGTGGGGGTTAGACTTTGTTTCACCAATCTCACCAATGTCATGAAAGAAGAAGTATATATTAGTTTGTACTAATTCTGTGACTAAATGGTTAGAAGCAAAAGCTCTATTAATGGATATTCAAAAACCAGTAATAGAATTTATTTATGAAGACATTTTCCCTCATTTTGGTGTTCCTTGTAACATTGTGACTAACAATGGAGCACAATTTGTTTCTAAATATATGAAAGAATTGATAGAACAATATGGAATTAAACAATGTAATTCCTCTCCATACCACCCCCAATACAATGGTCAAGTAGAGTCAATGAATAAAGTGTTATAATCCATCCTTACCAAGAGTGTACAAATGCATCATAAGGACTGGGAGGATAGACTTCTGGAAGCTTTATGGGCCTATAGGACTACATGGAGGAATAATATAGGACATACCCCATATGAAATCATTTATGTAAAGAAAGTGTTGCTTCATATAGAATTCCAGGTAAAAACGTTATGAACTGTTGCATAGTTAGGACTAAACTTGGATGAGGCATAGAAACAAAGGCTCAAGTAGTTAAATGAACTGGACAAGATCATACAAGATGTTGTTCAAAGAACTATTTTAATTCAGAATCAGAGGGTTAAGTGGCATGACAATTTATTGAAGCAGAATGTTTTTTAGGAATGTTACTGTGCTCTACTATTTGATTCAATATTTAAAAACTTCAAAGGTAAACTCACAACCAAATGGATGGGACCATATGAAATCATAACTGTTTTTTATAATGGTTTTGTAAAAATAAGAACAATTGAGATGAACAGGTAACCTTTGTGGTAAATGGACATCGACTACAAGTATATCAAAAACCTATGACAAAGTAGGAATTCATTCATGTCTTGATTCATCAATCTGATTTGGAGTTGGTAGGTGAAGAATAAAATTCTTCACCTTCCTCATCTTGAATGATGTTTGATTGAATTTTTCTTTTTATATAATGTACATAAGTTTATTATTATTATTATTATTATTATTATGTTCTCTTCAAGTTTCGTAGGTATTTTCTATTTACAGGAACAACCCAGAATACTTAAAAAAAGGAAGTTATGTTATTTCCTTTAATACTTTATGAAAAGGATGATTTTTTTTTCCCAACATAATCAAATTTATGGAATATACTTAAAATATGTTTATAATTTGTACTAGGTTCTTAATTTTCTGTTTTAAGGAAATTCTTTTATTATATATTTAGAGACCTATTGTTTTCAGTTACATAAGATTTATTCCTATTTGTTTATACAGATTTTCTACCAGCTAGTTTTGTCTCAAGTAGTTTAACTCATGAACCATAAGTACATCGGTACACTTTGACTTGGTTTTACACTCAATTGAGCAAGCACTTTTACAAGTAGTAACAGATGATATCATTGAATTATTATTCTGGGAGACACCACAATAAGCTTATAGGAAGATGGATGTTAAGACTAAACTATATTTTGGTTATTATCCATTGGTTTTAATACAAAAAATTGTAACCTCTCCATTGAATTAGTATAATTACAAGAGTTAATCGTTCATGCAACCAAAAATTTACAAGCATTGTTCAAGGGACATATTCCAACCCAATACCATCTTGCTCCTAGAAAGGTTTTCGGAGATGCTTCCCCATTCATATTTTCGAAAGAAAATTATAAATCTTATGTTTAAGGTGAATTTGGGACAAGAGCCTCTGATAAAAAATGGGCGTAAGAGGTTAACCCATTGGTATGTTGAATAGGTCTACTGGTGGTAGGTACCGGCCTGTGGTATGACCAAACAAACGGGTACTGAAAAATCTTGTTGGAAATGGGGCATACTTACCGGGGAAGATATTTCTTGGATATTATAGTTACCCGATCGAATTCCTGAATAGGGTTGCTCGCAATGGGTTTTGACTTTAGTATCTATTATGATTCTTTATCCATACTTGCTTGTATGACTGAGGTACTCTTGTAAGAATTAGAAAGATATGTCAGGTTAAAATTAAAATTAATGACTCTTATTTAATAACCATTGGATAATTTCCTTAAGATGATTTAAGCCTCTACCCCCTGACCCTTACTATATAAGAGGGTTACACCTCCAGAGTGTACTTATGTTTAACGATTCAATGGAATTAACTGTGAAACTTATCTTTATCACTTGAACATTCTTATGTAGAGATGGATCAAATTGACCGGTATTTTATGGATCTCATTTAGTGGAACTCTTGTTTAAGCAATACATACCATTTTATGATGAATTTCTGTATAAATAAAGAAAATTCAATATGCATCTGTAAGTTAGAATTTTAGGATAAGATTGACAAAATGTTAGGTTTCTTTTAAATTTGTTTCATTTTGATACTGGTTTGAAATCTGTTGATTAATTACCTTTATGTTTATGACCAGTGGCATAAGTACAAGTTGGATCTCATTATGAAAAGAACATGTTGGATGAAGGAGAATAATTTCTAAAGTTGGAAGTAAAAAGGAAGATTCTTTACAACACATTCTTGTTCTTATCATCTTCCTGATAGCCATGGCAACAATCTTCTAAAAAACTAGGGATATTTCTGTATTTCAACAGTAGAAGTACTGGAATACATGTAGGATGAATTACTAAATGGAGTACTAGAAGAAGTGCTAGATAAGGTGTTGGATCAAGTGCTGGTAAATCTAGAGGCTGCATAGTTAAAATTGACAAGGTAACTTTGGTTAGTTAATAACTGATGAAATCCAAATATGATGAAATCCAAATCTGTTTCACAGATATTATTAATCAACACCCACATTCACCCACATCCTTCATGAAGATAGATATTTTAGTTTCTTTTGGATTGGTTGTTCTATTGGTTCTCAAATCAATCATCGTTCCATTCACTAGACCTTCTCTTACACTAAAAAAGAAGATATGATTGACCTAACTCATTTTTTATATATCATTATAAAATGATCCATGACGAGATCTTTGATTTGGACAATGATCTATGTTTAGTGTTCAATTCAATATAGAGTGTAGTTATTTAGTCCGATCTATTTTGCAAGAAATACTTAAGTGCCTAACTTGACTAAATGGGATTAACATTTAAATCATTTAGTTGCTAAATTAACTTTCACACTTATTAATTGGGTTAGCTTCCAATTCAAAGTATCTTATCATATTGGTGACTTCCTCAAGGGTTTGATGGGACATTCCAAATATTCATATAGCTCAAACTCTTTACCAAATCTTTTTAAACTATAACACGGTACACCCTTAAGTTTGGGTATAATTTTCTCCATATATTTAATACCTCGTTTAAATTATTTTATGTGTTATAGTGTAGCTTACGAGTTTATGGTAACATTTTGATAATGTATAATATATATTCATCCCATAAAATCAATTTGACTTTACTCTATACTGCACTTGATGTTTGTCCAATTTTCCTATTATGAATTGATCTCTATTAATCCACATACAATTCTACCCTCTTCTACAATTTATCCTAAATAAGAAAAAGGTAGAGAGAGATTAGCAAAAATGAGAGAGAAAAAGAGAATATTGTGGTATTTTTGCAATAAATTTTTATCTAGAAGTTGTATTGGAGAGCTCTAGGTATTGTTGGAAAGGTCTCGTCTAGGGCTACAACTTTTTTGTTTTGATCTTTGCGAGACTCCTCATGGTTTGGTTGAGGTGTGCATTGCTTGTAAATATGGGCATGAGGAATTTCGAAAAGGATCTTTTCAAAGATGATTTATGAAAAGAATATTTGAGAAGATACTTTAAAATATGCTTTCAATAAACCATCTTTGAAAACATGCTTTTTGAAATTCCTCATGCCCATATTTACAAAAATGCATGCCCTTTCCAAACCGTAAAGAATATCATGAATCTCAAAACATGAATGTTGTGTCCCTCAACGAGACATTTCTAATGGTACTAAGAGTGCACCAATCCAACTTTGGGATAAAAATTTATCTAAAAAGTACCATAATATTCTATTTTTCTCTTTCATTTTTTCCTATCTCACTCTACCTTTTTCGTATCTAGGATACATTTTGGGATTGGTAATTCCTTATGCATCATTAATAAAGTATTGTATGTCTCAACGCATGTTCTTATGTGGGTGATGATTATCATTTGCATAGTTTAAAGAAAATGATGAAATTATTGCTCATCTCATCATTTTTGAGTCCTCCATCTCATTGATATCGTGCTCTCCGGAAGCCATTTTATGGTAATAATGGTTAAACCCTCACAGGTAAGTAAAGGGGAGGGGGTTGTTTTGGTTCATTTGTGCTTCTATCCTTTTTCATATTTGTAGTCGTGCTGTGTCATTCCTTCTCTACACTACAACCATGGTATACCGACATGAACCTACTTCCTTCTTTGATCTCTTAAGCCTGCCAGAATTCCAGGAATGTCGTGAACTATTCATCAGAGTTGGGTGGAACCCATTTCTAACCGCTCTCTTCGGACATGACGATGAGGTTTCTCTACAGTTTGATCTTGGTTTTGATGTAAATCGAGTGTGAGTAGGGCCTTTATCATTTTATGTTAAAGAGGAATCTGTTTCTCAGGCCACATGGCTTCCCCGAACTGATGATCGCTAGTTCAAGAATTACAAGCTATCGCGACAAAGTTACTACTTTGTCTTTAAAGATGATTTTTTTATGGTGAAAGGAGAGAAAGGGTTTCCAAATTTTTGTCTATGGGATGAATTTTTCGGCCCACTGATGGTTATCGACAGACTTATTACCTGCAAATATAGATTCTCCATATTTAAAACCTGTCATTTTTTATTGTTGTATCAATTTGAATTTGGGAAGATTATTAATTTTTCTTTCTATTTCTGAAAAATCCTAATTAAGATGGCTTCCCAAGTTAGGAAGAACACAAAGAACCATACTCGTAGTCTCTACCATCATGACCTTATCAAAATGTTGATTCTAGCTGAATTGAGGAAGAAAAATAAGAGTTGGGAGCAATTTCTCCATATTCTCCCTAATCTGTATCATGTCTTCCTAGTTGAAAAATCTTCTGCCTCTGATCAAACCATCAAGTTTCCACTTGTAAATTTATATTAGAACTTAGAGAAAAAACCAAAGTGTCACGTCCCCAAGCCTCCAACTGGCAAGGAGGACGCGATCTGATGGCTATAACAGACCGGGTTAAGAGCCCATGAACATGTACAGGCTTAAATACAATGCCTAAATTGCTAAAACAGAATGCTGAGAAGAATGCATGACAGTATAACATGCACAAATTCAATTGTTCATCATACACAGCCTAATTCATTCATTTTGCACAACGGAAACAACATGCATTTAAACAAGCATTCTTCAACATGTTCATTTCCTTTTAATTAACAGTAATTATAGAATTGCAGAGGTAAAATGCACAAGATTACTTATCTTATGAAAGCTTTTCTCCGCAACCAGCTACGTCGCTGCAACGTTCCACCCAACCATAGGCCAGCGTGCTCCTTAACCTCTCAGCAACGCTGCCACCCCCGAGATGGGCATGATTCTCCAAGGAATAAGGGAACTAGCAGGCTCACACATAGCCAGGATACACAAAACACATAGCCAAGCCAACCAAGTTGGGTTTATCAGGCCATTAAGGAGCTGATGAAGGCAATTTGCTAAGTTGGTGAGCTCATAACAGAGCCAAGAACACCTACACTAGAACTAGCCTGACCTCTAAGACACCCATCCACACCCAACACAAGGAATCAGTCCCTTCTCTGCTACACAGTCCCTCAGGCCCTGCATTCCCTTCCAGTGCTATTCAGGGGTGATGGAGAAGAAGGCCAGCCCTCTAGTTCTGCCTGTGTGGTTTCTAACACCAGGTTTATCAAGCAACCAAGCGAAAATCCTTACTCCTCACACAGTTTGAAAACCAACAATTGCACCCCGGCAATTAATTCAGCTCTCACAGCTTAAACAGGGAAAACGAATTGCACAGCCTCATACATAACAGCAAAAACGGCTCACCACATAGGGGAAAAACACATAGTCCTGAATTTTATCAGTGACCATAACTCACAACAGGGAAAAACGTCCCAAATAGCCTGTGCGTGAGGCCAACAGTCGCTGAGACAGTCAAAAACGTGAATGGCTCTTCCCAGCCATGGTAAAAACTCATGAAATCACAAAAAAGTGAATGGAAAAATACACCAGCAGCTCCAAAAACGTGGGGAAGACAACCCAGGCCCTGGCATTACAAAAACGACCTTCAATCCATGGGAAAAATGAAGCCAACAGCCAAAAACGTGGAAGGAAAAATGCAGGGAAAACTCCAGCTGCTCCCAAAACGTGAGGAAACTGAAAAACATGAATGCACAGTAGAATGGCATACGTTTTTGGGCATTTTTTTTGCCAAGGAAGTCAGAACACATTTTTCAAAAATGGGTCTCTGCCCAATTCGAATTTGGTTGCCCATACTCTTCCCATTCCATGCAATAACTAACTCAACCACATTCTGGCAGAAATAAATGATTGGAGAAAAAGACAAGAAAGGTAGTTGATAGCTTGATGGGTTTTCTCATAGACATTTGGATTTTCCCCATTGGCCCATAGGTTAAATATTTCACCCCCCCCCCTTATCCTTAGAAAATCATGCCCCATTCGTTTTGGTTGCCGCGACTGTAGCTGGTTGTGTTTATTTTTATTATAGATGCATATTTACATGATGCTGAAACTTAATATGTGCCGCATGCCCCGATATACTCTCAGCGACAATTTAAATCCAAAACATAGCATTGCCGATCAATGGTGGGGCCTTGGCCTTTAGCTCGACACCATGATCATTACGATATATACATCATATACATCTAATGTAACAGGGTCAAGACCGGGACGTGACACAAAGTATCATGTTGACAGTTATGACTGTAAAGGAAAGGCTAAGGGACAAAAGCAGGAAATGAAAATCTATCTTAAGAAGAAATAGAAAATAGATGTACAACCGGGGAATCTTCCCTCCTCTACTAGGAAAGATCAAAAGGGGGTAAAAACCTCAAAAGGATATAAGATTTGGCCTTCTCGTCGATTTACCCACAGAATGGATTCCGAAACTACAACCCATGGGAACATTGTTGAAAATACTTCCAATGCTCCTCCTGTTCAAATTTTTTCATCTACTCCTTCACCTCAGAAATAAATCCCTCTGTAGGCTATTGCAACCCAATGTGTCTCTTCAACTCTTGTGTATTTGTTACACTCTGCTGATGAATCATTGCTACCTGTCCATTCTACTTCTGATCCTTTGCATACACCAACTCCTACAACTCCAATCCTGAATTCTTCAACCATTCCTTTTGATCTATTTGCAAATAATTATTTCCAAAAGAGGAATGTTCAGATCACTAGGGAATTTTAGGAGTATTCCCTTCTCACTCAACATCTTAAGAAATAAAATGGGATTCTGAAGGATAAAGTTGCCTCGTTGCAAAAAACAGTTGATGATATGATGGGTTCCAACTCAAGCTTGAGAAGAAATTTAAAGAAGAAGGAACATCAACTAGAATAAATCATGAAAGCCCAACCAAAACAGTTCCTTCTTATCCCTAGGTGTAGGTGTTGGTCAATGCCTTAGGGATCTGACTGGGTCATGTCACCAATTTTGAGTACCAGTTTTGTTTCCTTCCATTGGGACATGCAAGACCCTTGGTGTGGGGGAGATGATGGCTCTTTGTTTTTCCCATATTCTGTCTATACATAAGATAAGGAACCCAGTATTTTAATTGAATTTCGTCATGTTGTCGTCCATATAAGCATAATTTGCATAAGTTTTAAAGGCTATTCCATGAAGTTAGTAACAAGGTATATTTTTACTATTATTCCATCTCTTTTTATTCATTTTAAAACATAAATTTAAAGATTACATCTAATTTCTAATTATTTGGAATATAGGATATTTGGTTATTATGCATATATTTCATGTTAATCCTATACCTAATACGATATCCAATATTGAACCTACTCTGGTAACCATTCTTACACCTAATCAGGAACCTAATCCAACACCATTGAATAATGTGACAAATGTTCAAAATCCAAGAAGGCTTGAATTAGGGTGCATTTATGGATTTTTCATATGGTTCCTGTGAAGACTAGCAGCCAACGGTTGCTATCCAAATCCCTTGAAGAGTTGCGGCCCTTGCTATCAACAATATGAATATTGTAGCAACAGATGTGGGAGAACCAACTTGATTTATGTCATGTTTGCTTAATGAAAGGCCTATGTTGCCATCTGTTATTTTTCATAGTTATTATAACTATTTTGAACGGTTGACCCTTTCAGTGGTCAAACCATACTGTAGCCTATAAATATTTGTTACCAGCTTCAACAAAGACATGATTGAACTATTGTGTCATACACTTTCAAATTATTAATCAAATCTCGTGCTTGTTTTAAGTTTTTAATTCTTGGTTGAGCAACATTTGGAGGGGGGCCCACCTTCAATCGATGTTGGTATATATCTTATGTGAATATCTTCATTTACTTGCACCATTGTAAGAATTTTCATTATATGTTGTTTGTTATACGGCTGCTTCTGATTTATACATTTTTATTAGTGATTTCAATGATAGGGATAAGGTAGGAAAGGTTTGAAAGTTTTTTGTTAGTTAATGGTTTGCAAAACGCTGGGAGATATTTAAGATTTCATGAAATTTCTTTTATCATGCTCTGTTTTCATTAATACGGTTCACCTATAGTTTAATCCTATAGATTCAAATTTATTCATAGACTCGATCAGTTAATCTTGAGTTTCAGATCTACAAATAGAATAAAGAGGACAGTCGTGAGGCTATTCTAGGGTTGAGTTACTTCTATTTTAATAACTATGTCATTCTATAGAGACTATTTTCTTATATTAGTGAATTCTTTCCAGAATATGCAATGCAATGATTTTTGACTTTAAGCCTTTTCAGTGTAGAGATTTCTTATGCTTAGTCTAGTAAAATCTTAGATTATGTTGGAGATTGTGATACATTAGGAAATTTACACCTTGTTAGAATATGAAGTTATAGATCTTTCTTAAATTAGTGTTTCCTAGTTTATGTTTCATTTTCTTTGAGAAAATAATTTTCTTTGACATACATTTTCATTTTATCTTAAATTGAACAGTAAAGAGATTGCAATTAAAGTGTATTGTGTGACGATGGTAAGATTTAATAAAATTTTGCATCGATATGTTAAGTTTTTTTATTAGTTCAGTAGAAGAATGGATAAGTTAATGATTTGATTTTTAGGTTTAGCATCTGGAAGTGATTGTGTGGATTTAATTCTTTTATACTACATCAAGAAAAGAATTTTGTTGAAACACATTTTATTCTTGGCATAGTCAATGAGATAGTGTTATTGTGAGACTTATGAAGTTTGATAGTTTCATCTTGTATGGATTAGAAGGAAGCAATAAACAACTCTTAGATCTGAAATAAATCTCTTTTGATAGTTGCATAGCTTGGTTTAGGACTCTGTTGTAAGATAGGTGTTGGAGCAGGGTCCCACATCTACAGGAAAAGCTGTCATTTTGGCGGATAGACAGTTTAGCGAAGAGGAAGAGATAAGGTAAAGCTACGACACCGTAGCATGTTTCTAGCTGTAGAGCAGAGCCGAAAACCGTGACTGTTGAAACATATAAGTCAAGGAAGACGACAGTACCTGAGCGACCGAGAAGAGAGAGCTCAACCATTGCATTGAAGGCAGCGGTGAAGACAGGAGGGCTTAGCTACCCTCATAAAGGAAAAGGAGCGATGAGGCCAAGGTATTGAAGACGAAGGATAGAAGAAGGGAAGCGGTGCATAGTACCCATGGTCAGTGCGGGGAAGCATGGAAGACTGCAGAGAGCAGTGGTGTGACGGAAAGCAGCTACCCCAAGTATAGATATGCCGACTGTCACTAGTTAGGGTTTGGGTTACTGTTGGGACAGGCCCACAGTGTTGTAATGGTGAGACCTTAGGGCTGCCTATAAAGGGATATATTTTGTATTGTAAAAGGTTAGCTAGTTAGCCATTGAGTCTGTTAGCTCACAGTTACCTTGTATTGTAATAGAGTTGAGCTCTGGTTCTGTTATCAGTGGTAATTATCTTACTGTAACCAGTAGCTAGCTCATTGAGCCTGTATGTAACAATCCGCAGGGATTGAGAGAGAGAGAGAGAGTATATTGTAAGAAGGCAATATAGGGAAGAGATCTAAGAGAGAAGGGCTCCAGGATGTGTGCAGAGTTACCCAGAAGATCTCTAGCTGCATATGCGGTGTAGCAGAACTGTGTACCTCTCTCAAGTTATAATATAGAAACACAGTTCTATGGACATAGCTTCTACCCTGGAAGTGAAACACGTAAAATCAGAGTGTTATGAGATTGATTAATGTGATTGTATTTGGTTGTTATATCTGTCATTCATTACATGAACTTTGCTTACAGTAAATGTATGTGTGTGTTATTCAGTTCACTGCACAATTAGAGGATAAATGCAAGTTAAAGTATTTAAGTATTATGTATAAGAGTTGTCTAAGTTTCCTTCAAGACAGTTAAGAGTCACAGTAGAAAATAGCCTTGTATGTTGGGTCCTATAAGTTGAACACGAATAACGCTGAGTACGCTGAGCCGCGGCGGTAGGATATCGCAGGAAGGCGATATCGCACCAGTAGAGGAGTTGTGGTGCGCGATACCGCAGGTTAAGGATTGAGCGTAGGAGAGAGTTACGTGTTTCCCAGGACGTAGTGATGCGATGAATGTTGGGATTATCGTGAGTAAGAGGAAGCTGTGCATAGCCAAGAGGAAACTACGCATCGTAGAAAAGAGAGAGACATCTCGCAGGCTAAGAAGAGCTGAGAGACGCACATAGGACGCCATACAGAACCTGGTCAAGACACTTGAGTCTTTGGCCAACCCATTAGGATCACTTTGGGTGAGACTTCAGGCCGCTCCGCGGTCTGTCACCGAAAGGGCCAATGAGCTAGGGGTGTTGTTGGTTCATTATAGTAAACCCGGGTCTGCCCAGCGACCAACAAATGGTTTCGTTGTCGATTTTGAACAAACTGAGCACTGATGTTCTGTTGGCATCCTACTAGAGACGAACTCAACGAGTGGGTTTGTCTAACCAGAAAGAGTTTGCTGAATGAGAGAACAAGAGTCCTAGACTGAGTACAGAGGACTAGTTACAAAAACATATCGTTACAGACCTGCATGCAATATTTTTTGCGACCTTTGGAAACGAGATTTACGACTGGTTATCAAAGTTGACTGACAATAACATATTCAAGAAGAAAAGAAACATTGTGTAGACACCAGAGCTGATTCAGACCGTGAAGAACCTTGATAATCCCATTACGAGGACTGTAGACTTCTGGCTTGCGAGTGTGCTAGAAGGTTTTGTCACAGAGTTTGCAGTTGACCAGAGAAAAAGCTTCAGCGAGGCTGAGCGGTACTTCTTCAAAGGATATCGTGGTAGTACCTAAAATCTTTAATCTTGTCCATTAAGATGTTATTATATGAAAAAGGAAGAATGGCTCTAGTTTCAGATGAATAAGTAAAGATAGTAATGTCACAAGAGTTTGAAAGTGATTTTGATGACATTGGACATACACGTAGTGGAAAGAAATACAAAGTAGATTTCAGATCTCCCATATTTGAAGATAGTTCAGATAGTACTAGACAACAGAGTCATAACCATACAGACAGAACAGAAGGGGGTATCCCTTACCACCCTTATACACCACAGAAACAGATCGGGACTCAGAACAATCTCGTAGGAACTCCATCTAGTAGCTCATAGACAGTACATACTACAGCTACATCACCTCCACCTACACCACCGAGTAGTAGTAACACAGCAAATCAACATCCACCACACAGAAATAGAATGGGGGATGATATGAAGCTACCTATCTTTAAGGGTACAGGGGCAGGGGACCCAGAGCAGCATTGGTTTCTTTGTGAAGCCATGTGGACCATTAAAGCAATGAATGATGATAATAGTAAACTTGTATAGTTGGTCACCACACTGAGAGAATGAGCCTTAACATGGTATATGAAGTATACATCAGCAGTACCCAGAACACTTGTCCAGGTCAGGACCGCCATGATTAAAGAGTTTAAGAAACCTAAGTCTGAGTCACAGTGCATTACAGAGCTTAAAGACATCAAACAGTTACCTATAGAGTCAGTGTGGGACTTCGATCAGAAATTTAAAGCCCTTATAGACCAAGTCAGCTTTGAGTTTGCACCAGAGCAGCATAAGGAATGGTTTATTGCAGCGCTGCTCCCTCACATCAGACTGCCATTAATGCAACAGAAACTCCAGACACAGGACGACGCGTTGGAGATGGCGATGAAACTAGAGGCTTCACCTCTAGCTAAAACTAGCATAGGTATGACAAACCTGCAAAACCAGTTGGCTAATATCACGATACAGATGCATGAGCTTAAGAAAGGGAAAGAGGTTGCGCAAGACATATGGTGCATAAAGTGTAAAGCACAAGGCCATACTAAAGATAATTGTCCAGTCTTTGTAGAATATCTAGCAATCGGGGCTCCTAACCCCTTACCACAGACCCAGGGGCTGTGGTGTGAAATATGCAAAACAAGAGGACATATACCTCACCAATGCCCTCTACTTCAGAAGTACATGCAGACACCTAAGAACTTATAATACATCTTCTGTAAGTCCGTAGGCCATGATGAACACGATTGCCGAGCCTATGATCTCATGGTTGGGAGCAAGAAAGACTTGTACAGAGTCCAATTAGAAACACAGGGTCCAACAGCAGGACCACAGCATGATCCAGCTTATGGTGGCCATGGAGGAGGATTCATAGGACGAGGAGGAATTCGAGGCTTTGGACGTGGAGAAGGATTTGGCCGTGGTCGCGGACCAGTTACTTGTTACAACTGTGGAGTTGTAGGACATTATGCTAGGGACTGTCAGAGCCCTACCACCACATGTAACTATTGCAAATCTTATGATCACGCTATAGAAGACTGTCCTACCTTGATAGCTAAGATCAGAGAACCTAAGCCAGCAGTACACCAGAACATCCAGCTTATTGCTACTGAGCCGAAAGAACCAGAGCCAAGAGTCAACATTGTGACTCGCAGCGGTGCTTCCACCAATGGAACATCGCACGATACTAAAAATACCACAGGTCAGGAGTGGGTGCGTAGAGCTACTAACAAAGCAACACCGCTTGACCTACAGAAGAATAAACAGACATTTTAGGAAGCTAAGACTTTCTTTGATGACCCTATGCAATCAAGATCGCAGGTACCTCTGTCTAGGGGGATACCACAGCAAGCACCTTGTGGCGTTAGCCCTGTATAGATACCGCAGGCTACCACATCGAGCACATGCGATGAGGACGAGTTGTCAGGAAGTGTACAATCCTTCCTGCGGAGCTGTTTAAAACTCATGAGAAATGAGCAAGCTATTGGAGAACTTCAGTGTATCATAGATCAGTGTCAGCCATCTTCTTCCATGAGCAGTGCACAACATGTTGTTCATAGTATTATGGGACACACAAGAACAGGAAGAGAGATGCGACTCACATCACAGGTTGGAGAATTTGAAATGGACGAGGTAATCCTAGATCTAGGATCAGAGGTAAATGTTCTGACTAAGCAGACATGGGAACAGATGGGTAGCCCTCAGTTAGTTAGATCACCTATCCATCTCAGATTAGCTAATCAACAGAGGGTATCACCCCTGGGTCGATTATCACAAGTACCAGTTGACATTGACGTAGTTCACAGCTCTGCGGACTTTGAAGTTATAGAAATCATTGGCGATAGTAAACCATATCTAGAACTACTAGGCATTGATTGGGAGATCGGTAACATGGCTGTTATCGACTTAAAGAGAAGACAAATGACCTTTGAGGATGCGCAGATCCGTGTCATTGCACCATTGGATCCTATTCAGGGTCCTAGATACATTGAACCTATCCGAGCAGAGGAAGAGGCACGTAACATGGGCAGTCTCTATCAGATGACTGTGAACCAGAGCGACTACATTAATCCAACCACAGAAGGGAACATTAGTTGGCGATGCGACAGCTCATGTGCATCGAATTCGGATGTTGGTGTAGAGAACTAGAAGAACAGACTTTATGAAGTCTCAGTGTGCAGATGTGCGTACATGACTAAGTCACTGCGATGGATTGGCACAGAGATCAACGAGATTCCATCATTTCATGGTCTAAAAGATATCCAGGACTTTCTCACACAGTTTGAACAACAAATTCCTCACGAGCAGAGGATCACAGCTATGGACCTTGCAGTACGAGCCACACCTGCAAGATGGTGGTATGCACATAAAGAGAATATCGCATCATGGGATGATCTTAAGAGATTGATCACGATAAGATTCTCTACCGACAGAGAGTATGTCCAACAGAGATACACAGGAGAAAGTGACCCTAGGTCACATATTCAGACATGTGAACAGAATTGGTCGGACATTCCTGAGGATGAATGGGTTCACCGATTCATTCACACTTTGGACCCAGTTCCATGGAACTGGTACACAAAGACTGAATTGCGCAAGTGAACGATTACATGGCCACTTCTAATAGACAGCTTTCTACTTACCTTCGGTTTTGAATCTGAGTATCCAAATGTTAACCAGGCCCTAGATGTAATAAAGATTAAGATATTTGAGGATTGTACCCTATCAGTACAAACTCAACCCGAGTGGGCCATCCAGTTAGAAGATGTGCTCGAGTTCTAAAACTTTGAAGCAGAACCAGAGGAGGAGGATGAGGATCCTCACAACATCAACATTCTGGAGTCAGAAGGGACTCGCGATGTTAATGGACCGAAGCTACAGATCCTAGCAATCACAGAGCCGATCAAGATTAAAAAGATCAATATTGGCACAGACACAGAACCAAAGTTTGCCTCTATTAAATACTATTGGACTGATGAAACAGTCGGATAGATTGCAGACTTGCTACATGAATATCAAGAACTATTTCCCACCAAGTTCACAGAGATGAAGGGAATAGTCGAAGACCTGGGAGTAATGACGATACCATTGAAAGAGGATGCCAGACCAATCAAGCAGCGTACATATAGATTAAATCCACGCTACAAATAAAAAGTTAAGGATGAGATCGATAAGATGCTAGCAACAGGCATCATTGAGCCTGTAGAAGAAAGCGAATGGGTTAGTCCCATGGCCATACAAGAGAAGAAAACTAAAGGAGACATCAGGATCTGTGTCGACTTGCGTAAACTCAAGGACGCATCGCTTAATGATCCATTTCCGACACCTTTCACTGATGAAGTACTAGACAATGTGGGAGGACAGGAGGTCTACTCCTTCACTGATGGCTTTTCAGGCTATCACCAGATCAGAATCCACCTAGAAGACCGCCATAAGACCACGTTTGCAATAGAATGGGGCTCATTCCAGTATACGGTAATGCCCTTTGGTCTTAAGAATGCACCGGCTATCTTTTCTAGAGTAGTAGTTGCTGTATTTAAAAAATACATCCATAAATTCCTAGAAGTCTATTTTGATGATTGGACTGTATTTGGATTAATTGACAAGCACATAGGAGATTTAAGACTGATGTTAGAGAAATGTAGGCAGTACCATATTTCTCTAAACTTGAAAAAATGTATATTTTGTGCGCCATTCGGTATTTTGTTGGGTCATATTGTGTGTAGACAAGGCTTGATGGTAGATCCCGCAAAGATTTCCATCATTGTAAATCTTCCATCACCCAACTCAGTTAAACAAATAAGGACAGTACTTGGTCATACCGGGTACTACAGAAAATTAATCAAGGGATATGCAAAGATTACAGCACCGATGGAAAAACTGTTAAAGAAAGATGTAAAATTCCTATGGAATGAGGAATGCCAGCAGAGTCTAGACACACTTAAAGAGAGAATGGTTACAGCACCCATCTTAGTATTTCCAGACTGGACTAAGCCATTTCATGTACATGTGGATGCATCTGGCATCGCACTAGGGGTTGTTTTAACGCAACCAAGAGAAGGAGGTATCGATCATCCTATCACATACTCCAGCAGAAAGCTATCGACAACATAAAAGAACTACACCACGACAGAAAGAGAAGGCTTAGCTATGGTGTACGCGCTACAGAAGTTTAGGCACTACCTGTTGGGTGCCTCGTTCAAGATGTTTACTGACCATTCCGCATTGAAGTATCTGGTCAATAAGCCAGTGTTAGGCAGAAGAATATGCAGATGGTTACTCCTCTTTCAGGAATATGATTTTGAAATCATTGTCAAACCAGGAAGATTGAACGCCGGACTTGATCATCTATCGCAAATAGACTCAGGAGAAGAGCCCAGTAATCTAGAGGACAATTTGCCAGATGCGCAATTGTTTTCTATTCAGATCACAGATGAGTACTATGCTGATATCATTCACTTTCTCACTACAGGAAGGTCGCCTGAGGAGTTTACCAAGCATCAAAAGAGGCAGTTGGTTGTTAAAGCAGCATACTTCACCCTGAACGTAGGACAGTTATACAAGTTAGGTCCAGATGAAGTCCTGCGCAGATGTGTGATGCCGCATGAAAAAGAGGCTATTATCATAGAAGCACATTCAGGTACCATAGGAGGTCATTTCGCAGGAAAGCCGACTGCACAGAAAATCCTGACTGCGGGATTATGGTGGCCTACGTTACACAAGGACACTAAGGACTTTTGCAGATGCTGTGATATCTGCCAGAGGGTAAGAAAAACTTCACGACGAGATGAAATGCCGCTGCGACCGCAGGTTACATTGCATGCATTTGACAAGTGGGCTATAGATTTTGTGGGTCCGATCAACCCACCAGGAAAATGAACTGGTGTGAGATATATCATCACAGGAATAGATTACCTCACCAGGTGGGCAGAGGCCAAAGCAGTAAGAAATTGTGATGCTGCTACAACCGCACAGTTCATTTTTGAAAACATCATCACTAGATTTGGATGCCCAGTAATTTTGATGAGCGACCAAGGCACACACTTCTTGAACCGCACCATTGAGTCCTTAACGGAAGAATTCCAGACACAGCACCATAACAGCACTCCCTACCACCTACAAGATAATGGTACGGTGCAGGCCTTTAACAAGATTTTAGAAAACGCTCTTACTAAGATATGCAACAGCCAAAGGAATGATTGGGACCTTAGGGTTAACGCTATATTATGGGCGTATAGGACTACATGCAAGAAACTTACAGGACACACACCTTTCAGCTTGGTGTATGGACAAGAGGCTGTTATGCCTATGGAGTATATTCTGCCCAGTTTAAGAATTGCTCTGATCACCGGGATGGCTGATACAGACACGGTGCAGGAAAGGCTAGCACAGCTGCTTGCCTTAGAGGAAGACAAATTCATCGTCGGATTCCATCAGAAAGTGCAGAAGGCACGAGAAAAAGCTTGGCATGATAGACACATTAAGAGTAAGACTCTTCAGATCGGAGACCTAGTACTCCTCTATGACAGTAAATTTATTAAGTTTCCAGGGAAGTTCAAAACGCATTAGTTGGGGCCATATCAGATACAGCAAGTCATAGAGGGAGGAGCCATTCAGCTCAGCAAACTGAATGGGGAGCTTCTTCCCACGATGATCAATGGCAGTAGGCTTAAGCTTTATAATGACAGCCACCCCACCTCTTAGCCTTAATTCAAAGTCGCGAAGGGTGCAGATTTCCAGTGTAGTTGAAAGGAGGCATTGCACCGGGAATTAGTCTACACCGGCAGGTATTCTAAGTAGCAGAAATCGCATAATGACGGTTCATTTAAAAAATAAAAAATAAATAAAAACACTTAAGTTTGTTTTGAGTAAGTGATGCGGTGAGGCATCGCAGCAGCACGATGTTTCTCCGTGCCACATACCCAGTTTTGGAACGAGACGGAGGGCTAGTTAAGTCGCCTTCTGACAGGCAGTTAATGAAGAAATGACCGGTATACCTTACCATAGATTTGGCAACAGTATAATCAATTTTTCCAGATTTGGCAAATCCCCGACGAGACTGGCGCCTGCATACACATGCTTCGAGGGAAATTGATCGGATTTCAGCATTTATTGAGGATTAGGATGATGGGTGTGGTCTCGTCCAAGCAATTAATACGACCGATGGGTTCAGTCTAGATGACCGTTGCGTCCGGGATTATCGCCTTCAGCATAAAAGCAGAAATTATTCATTCGGGAGGGTTACATTTGCAAAGAGCCGAGAGCTATTGAGTGCATTGTTAAAGTTTTCCCTGTGTAGAGCTAATTTCAGTTATAGAGTGCTATGATTTCCAGAGTTTGCAGCCATTTCCAATCCAAAGTATAACACCAAGTGGGTTCTGTCTGAGGAGGAACCTTTAGAAGACATGCTAAGATGTTTCGACCCTGGTGGCTGTATGTCTGTTATGACGACGCCACCCAGGGTTGTGAAATTAGGAGCATCACAGGTCAGACAGCCGCTAAGGATGAGGAGTCAAGCGCAGGATGTAGAAGATGTCATCAAAGTCTCTGGTAAAGAGAAGAAGAAAGCCGAGCTGATCACTGAAGATAAGAAAGCAGAGCAGAAGAATGATGAGAAGAAATCTCCCACCAGGATGAAAGTAAAAATGAGAAGAAGAAAGCAACGGGAGAAGGCAGATGACCTATCTCATCAGCTAAGAGAAGAACAAGAGGTTCCAAAGCTCAAGAAAGAAAATATGTGGAACCCAAGCAGCGTGAATACCTGGAGCGAGTGGCTGAGAAGAAAAGTGAAAGGGAAAACAAACCGAACAAGCAGAACTTCAAGATGCATACAAAGGCTTGTTTTTGGAATGGAATTCCTGGTTTGTATACCTTTTGCATAAGTAGGCTACAGACTGAATGAAATGTTTGAGAAGGCTGGAATATACAGATTTTTCTTGTGATAAAAGTTCTAACCCAGATACAGAGGAAAGGATATCTGTGGATGACTTCTCAAAACCTGAAGATCCTTGAAAGGTCTCAGGAGCGACGAGAGCGAGAGCATAACTAAGGGCAGGAAAGATAAGAGAGCCCAACGAACTAAGTTACAGAAACTATAAAGAGTGTGTCGCAGCTATGCAGAATGAAGTCATGGGACTTCGGGACAAGCTTCATCGCACTTCACAGGAAGTCAAGGAGAAGCTACAGCAGGAGAATCCTGTTGGTAGTGGCTCGGGGATGAGCCACAAGTAAGTGTTAGGGGACTATTGGAGTAGGGTCCCGCAGCTACAGGAAAAGCTGCCATTTTGGTGGATAGACAGTTTAGCAAAGACAAAGAGATAAGGTAAAGCTACGAAACCGTAGCATGTTTCTAGCTGCAGAGCAGAGCCGAAAACCGTGACTGTTGAAACAGAGAAGTCAAGGAAGATGACAGTACCTGAGTGGCCGAGAAGAGAGAGCTCAACCACTGCATTGAAGGTAGCGGCGAAGACAGGAGGGCTCATCTACCCTCATAAAGGAAAAGGAGTGATGAGGTCGAGGTATTTAAGATGAAGGACAGAAGAAGGGAAGCGGTGCATAGTACCCATGGTCAGTGCCGGGAAGCATGGAAGACTGCAGAGAGCAGTGGTGTGACGGAAAGCGGCTACCCCAAGTACAGATATGCCGACTGTCACTAGTTAGGGTTTGGGTTACTGTTGGGATAGGCCCATAGTGTTGTAATGGTGAGACCTTCGGGCCGCCTATAAAGGGATATATTTTGTATTGTAAAAGGTTAGCTAGTTAGCCATTGAGTCTGTTAGCTCACAGTTACCTTGTATTGTAATAGAGTTGAGCTCTGGTTCTATTATCAGCGGTAATTATCTTACTGTAACCAGTAGCTAGCTCATTGAGCCTATATGTAACAATCCGCAGGGATTGAGAGAGAGATAGAGAGAGAGTATATTGTAAGAAGGCAATATAGAGAAGAGATCTAAGAGAGAAGGGCTCCAGGCTGTGTTCGGAGTTACCCAGAAGATCTTTAGCTGCATATGTGGTGCAGTAGAACTGTGTACCTCTCTCAAGTTATAATATAGAAACACACTTCTGTGGACGTAGCTTCTACACTGGAAGTGAACCATGTAAAATCAGAGCATTATGAGATTGATTCATGTGATTGTATTTGCTTGTTATATCTGTCATTCATTACATGAACTTTGCTTACAGTAAATGTATGTGTGTGTTATTCAGTTCACTGCATAGTTAGAGGATAAATGCAAGTTAAAGTCTTTAAGTATTCTGTATAAGAGTAGTCTAAGTTTCCCTCAAGACAGTTAAGAGTCGCAGTAGAAAATAGCCTTGTATGTTGGGTCCTATAAGTTGAACATGAATAACGCTGAGTACGCTGAGCCGCAGTGGTAGGATATCGCAGGAAGGAGATATCACACCAGCAAAGGAGCTTTGGTGCGCGATACCGCGGGTTAAGGATCGAGCGTAGGAGAGAGTTACGTGTTGCCTAGGACATAGCGATGCGATAAAGGTTGGGATCATCGTGAGTAAGAGGAAGCTGTGCATCACCAAGAGGAAACTGTGCATCACAGAAAAGAGAGAGACATCTCGCAGGCTAAGAAGAGCTGCGAGACGCACATAGGACGCCATACAGAACCTGGTCGAGACACTTGAGTCTTTGGCCAACCCATTAGGATCACTTCGGGTGAGACTTCAGGCCGCTCCGTGGTTTGTCGCCGAAAGGGCCAGTGAGCTAGGGGTGTTGTTGGTTCATTATAGTAAACCCGGGTCTGCCCAGTGACCAACAATAGGTTAACTCATTGCATGGGAAAGTTGTGATATTTTTAGATATCTTGTAAGACTAGTAGAAAGCTTGTTTTCTTGGATTAAAACCTAATGTAGTCTTGTTATATGAAATATGAAGTAGGTTAAGAGTAGTTGGAAATGGTTTTGGATTATTTCTTTGATCTTTGATTAAATAGAATAAGTGATTTGAGGTTGAATCTTTCTGTAGAGTGGATTTTAATATTCTTTTTCTAGCATAGATTGATTAAGTGAATAGATAGTGTAGTATGGAGTATAATTCTTTTGGTACTGATAGAAATTGATTAGAGTAAATTTATCATATTTTGAAATTATAATAGGGCCTTAACTTAGGTTGTCGTACCCTACACAAACAATGTAGCAACTCGAAGTTTACTTACCTTGGTCGATAATTGAATTAAAGGTAAATTTATTGGTTATATATTTTACCTGACAATAGAATCTTTATATTGTATCAATTTTAAACAACTTTTAAAGAATTAGTTCTATTTACTAACATTTCTTATTGGTTTCTATTGAAACAACTTGTCAAATCTCTTAACCATTTCCCGGATTGGTCCTTCAGACGATATAGCTATAGAGTTCAACGCTTGATTCTTGTCAGTGAATTATTGCCGTGCCTCAAGGAATACTTATTTTTAATTTTGGGAATTGAATGGTACTTTATTGTGTCCTGTCGGTTTCCATCACAGTTTTCCATACAATGCCTTTTGATTAGGTTTGATCGCAACACCTCCTCCAGTCATGAAAACAATACTTGGTTCCCTCCGTTCAAAAAATATATTTTGTATTCTCAGATTCAGATTATGAGGTGGATTTTGATTTACTGCATTCTTGGCCTTCCATTTCACAATCATCTAAGGGAATTCTTCGACATTATGGTAAAAATATTTACAATATGAACAGGTCGTAGTAGGATTTTCCCAGTCCTTAGCAAAGTGTCCATGTTGCCCACAATTATAGCATATCACATGGCCTCTTTTGCGACCAAATCCTCCTCCTGATCCTTGGACTATGAAAATTCCACCCCCCTGGGTTGAGGGTACTAAGGCTAAGTGTATTGATTCTATGGATATTGAGCCCAAGCTCGCTCAACCTACATCTATTTGTCATTTTTCATCAAGTATGTGTTGACTAATTTTCTTGCAGCAGTTGACATGCTTTGCAATCTTTCTCTGTGTGTCCTATTGATCGACATAATTTAGAATATAGAATAGCTAGTGCACTTATGATTTTATTTAAGTATAATCATTCTTCTGACCTATGTCCTCTAGTCTGAGATATTCGACACCAAGGCATCCCTTTTGTATTCATTGGATTCGATGCTCCCGACGTGAAATAATTCATAAGCGCTGGTTAGTTATCTTTATGATGTCCTTCGGTTCTACATTTGGTACACCATAGTTCTTCTTGCATTTCCTTTCCTATATTTATATATTAAAGTTGTAGTGTAAGGTTATTAAGTTGCGACTGGATTTGCATAATTTCTACACCAATTTCTCTAATTGGTGAGGATTCTAAGTTCATTGCCAGTTCTAGAGCCTGTCTCTGAGATATGATTTTCTACTGCATTAATGGGACATGGATATGTGGAAACATTTCCAAAATAAACCATTATTTGTACTGGATGTTTGACATTTGAAAACTTACTTGGCCCATTAAATTCTCAAATCTTTGGTCGAACTCCCAAACATACTTCATAGGTATCTGTTTAATTATTTTCAACTTTGTAATGCAATGCGACTCAGATTTTGGTTTTTTAAATTCATATATCAAACCTATTCAGATATTATCTAATATCTTCTTAGCGATTCCTACATTAACTATAGATAATTTCATGTACCAGTCGAGTGCATGACCTCTATGGGTCGTGATCATCTGATCTTTCTTGATGGCGTTGGCTCGGACCTATCACATGGTCCATATGGATTCACATAAAAACCAATGTCGCTCAGGGTCCTCCAACCTATTTCCATTAAATATTGGTAACTTTATATCATTCCCAGCCATTCTTTTTATTCTTGGTACTCATGAATCAAAATTTCCACTAGTTGGAGTTCCCTCACTGCTACTTACACTATTACTGTTAGACGGATTAGAAAAACCACTAGGTGATTTGTTTCTCAACTTTACCTTAGGTGATACATTTCTCAGTCTTACTTTAGGTGTTGTGTGTGGGGTCATGGGTATGCCATAATATTGAGCTAGATCAGGTGCTTCTTCTTCTTTGGCTTCCTCAGATATTAGCAGGTACTCCTTTTCTTTGTCACAAGATCATCCACCAAGGTCTAATTCCAATTCATAGTCCTCTCCTTTGGTCACAAAACAACTTCCTCTTCTTGTCACAGTTCTTCTCCTCTTTCCTGGCCAAAATATTTTTCCACTCCCTAGGTGTCCACCTTCTAATTCAATCTCTCTATTACAAGAAAACATCTTAGTTTATCCCCATCCATTAGGGTTACAATATTTCCTTTGACATATCCTAGTTCTTCGCACAAAAAAAATAATTACTTGACATATTTCATTCTCGAGATCCCTTTTTCACACACCTGCTTCTTAATCTATAGTTTCAAATATTTCAAATATCGCCCTCACGGTCCTTGGAATTTTTTATTTCATGTTTCACTATATGATTTTATCATGTCAACTACAATTTATGTGTCATATCATCCCAATATACTATTGAAAACCCTAGATATAGGATTGCTCACCCTTTTCAGTCGTTGGATCATCTCAGGACTCCACTTTGTCACCTCTCTTCCTTGGAATTTTTTCCTTCAGGTTGATAGCTTCAACATTCACTCATTCAATACAATGGGAAATGTACTAAAGAAAAATTCACGAATTTATGTGTAAAGGTACTTCTCCAACCATTCTTGTGCATTGAATAGTGATCCTTCACTTTCTTCCTTTGTAAACTCTATTTTCTTATAATCAACCCAATCTTGAATTTCTAGCTTTGTCGGGTACCATAACATATCCATGTCAGAATGATTCAGGGTCTTAACAACGAAACCATTTTTTGGCTAAACTTTAGTTGACCCAGGTTTAGATCCTTTGTTGTCAACAATACCCAAGATACTGGCCCGACAGAGCAAGACTCTGTCGGCAACACCTACAATGCAGATGAATTCTCACCTGAGATATCTTATGGGTACTTCCAGAACCAGGTTTCTACATTTATGTTGGGGATTTCTTCCTTACAACAATACCATGTCACTTGACTGAAGCTAGAATTAAACCTTTGTACTTATTCATTATAACTATATACCATTATGTCGACATAAATAGCAGCATATAACCTAAAGAATTACTAGATATTCAAGATGTGACACAAATATAAGTTCATTCACCATTTAAGTATGTGTGACACATTCAAATCAGCTTATTCACAATAGATAATAATTCGACACAAGCACACATTAAACACATAGAGAGAAGATATAATGTGGAAACCCATCCAGGAAAAACCACAAAGGTGCTCTCCATTTGGAATGAGAATTGGTTTGGAACCTTTGGTCTACATACTCATATTTTAGACTCTTCTTAGATATTCCTTACATTGCATACATGCATCTCTTGTCCCGTTCTTCATTTTTGGTCTCTTTATCTTCTTCTCTTACTCATAGATATGCACATAACCTAGATCAATTCTCTTCTTGCCTTCGACTCCTCGACCCTCTCTCATAACCTTGTGTAATGACTAACATGCACACAAATTGGTTCATACTTTTATAATCCTTTCTTCTTTTATTATTCTTGATTCAACCATCAATTGACTCACAACTGTCAGTCGACATGCTTTCTTTATATTTTAATACATTCATTTATAACTAAAAATAGGCACTATCATCCCAAAATACAATCATGATTTTATGAATAAAAGAAAGCTTTTAGTCTAACTAACTCTTCCCCCAAAGTCTTTCGAACTTTGCTTTTCAACTGCTTTATTCCTCTTTCTTCATTGTTCCTTCTATCATAGTTGCTTTTGTCACAGATTCTTCCATCATAGCTTCTCTTGTGACACTTATTCCTTCACACGACTAGAATATTCATCGTTCTGAACGTAATTCTGGTAGAATTATGTCTCAATTTTTCGTAGGGCCAACAACGAGGCTTATGATAAAGGAAACAAGGCTTATGATAAAGGGATTAATACTTTGTTGTATTCATTTATTTATTTTGTAGGTTAAGTGTGTTAGTAGATTGTGTGGATTAGGCACATCACTCACATGATTTCACATGCAATTTCATATAATTCTATCATGGTCAAGAACATGTTTTAAATGTGCATTGTTGTGAATACAATCCAACATTGTTAATTTAACATTATATGTGCAATTGTATCATGGTGTACATTGTTGTCATTATGAAATGTTGATATCTCCATGCAATCGTTCAACCTATAAAAAGTTGGTAACATTACTTATAGAAACATTATTGGCTACACATGTATGATCACACATAAGACTAAACTGTGAATATGTCAAGATCCAGTATGAAATATATATTATATCATGGAATTTATAATAAAAAAATAGACAACCCTTAGATGGCCTGCCAATGTACATGTATCAAAAACATCAATGATGTAGATGCAAACAAAAGTAGATCTATCATAGATGACACGTAAAAAATCTAACTTACTCATGTAAACAAAAGTACAAAATTTCCTAGACTACACATCAAAACTCTAAATTCCTCTTGTTTTTTCCTGATTTTGATGCATGTTGCCTCTGTACACCCATGGTGACTGCAAGCCAAACTTTGTATTTCTTGACCAGGTAACTAAACTAATAATGAAGCACTATCAAAGTTAAAAAATTTAAAATATGACACAATTACTTAAAAAACACACTCATTGAATCCATTCATGGTATAGATTCTTATGGTGTCCTCCTCCTTGCTGAAAGCCTCTCTACAATGCTGCTCTGTGAATACAATATCCTATGTCAATTATCTCAACAATTATCAACATGTATGCATGAGAAAGTACTAACCAATTTTGTAATTAATGAACATCTCAGCCTAAAAATATGGTTTGGGACAGGAGATTGGCTTTCTTCTTTAGCAAGAGGATTCATAGGTTGAACATGAACATCGATCACTTGCACTATTGGACTAGAGTGGGGATACATTCACCAAATGCTAAAATAGCTAGATATCATGCATGTGTATACACAATACAAATTAACTGTACATGTACAAATATTCAAGTAGATACCTCTACATGACTTATTCTTGTTGTACATGCCACATTAATGGAAGCATTGAAAACCCCACTAAGGTTCAGCATGGAGGAATATCCATCCTAATGCTATAAACATGCGAAAAAAAAACATTAAGAAAAAACAAATTGTGGAGTGAATTGAAAGCTAACCAACAACGGTCATCAAAGGATATGTGTATATTACTGTGTAATTAGTATGTCCATGATCATGGGCGCCTGTTATTTTTATGGAAGAGGGTCATTTGGTGTACAATAAACCCTTATTTACATTTGGACTACGAGGAAATCCAAACCAAAGCGATGGTGCAATGATTTGTGTAGACGCTTACAATCACAGAGTGTTTTCATAGATAGACATGGACATGAATGGATGAAATAAGATGTATTGAAAAACTATCATGTTTTAATATATTTACCTCTTCCTAGGACATATCCCCCCATGGGAGGGATCGCTAAATTCGTGCCCCTTTGTAGTGTCAGATAACACCTACAAGTTTTAAAATTATAAATATTATCAGTCTATAAAGGATTATAGTAAGAAAAAATAATTTGACATAGATTAATTCATTAACCATGTACTTACATTCCTGAAAAAAATAATAGAATTTACCTGGGGGGAAATCACTCAAATCAATGTCTCCCACATCCTATTGGGAAAGCGCTTCCTACAACTTAAAAAGTTGTAAATATTTTACCATCTAACAAATTGATGAACTAACATGTATTGAAAAAATGACATGTATTAACAAAATTACATGTTGAAATATAACCTTAGTGTTAGTTATTGTCACCTCAGATATGACAACACAAGGTACAGTACAACCCCTTGTAGAGGAAACAAGATACCGCAAGATTAAAAATTGTATACATTAGAGGAAATTTCAAATTAAAATGGGCCTTCCAAAAATAATACAAATTCCATGTCATCATGTATTAGCCAATCGAAATTCTTTAAAATTCAAAAAGGGAGCATCTCTTAAAAAAAAATTAATATAAATTTGGGCATAGGTATCATAAAAAAACTACTTTTTTTGTTCGTATTTTCGACATATATCAATGTTTTTTTACTCAAATTTCGATCAGGAGAGCTCGTTGGATGCAGAATTAAATTCTGAATCCAATGAGTACCCACTCGACATATTTTTGATGGGATGTGCTACCCCAAAAACAAGAAATACCTAAAAAAACGTGATGATGAGTAAAAACACAGTGAGATATGTCGAAAATACGAACTAAAAAAGTAGTTTTTTCTTTTCTTCCTCCAATATTAATAAATATTATTTTATTATTTTAACTATTATTTTAATAATTTTCTTTAGGAGGCCCATTTTGAGTTGAAATTTCCTCTAATGTATTAAGAATATTTTAATATGTGTACAATATGAAAAAACAATTGAAGGACATTAGAGTTTTAACAATATCCTTACCTGGCCATAAATCATTGTAGAGGTATCATGATTTGGTCCACGAACATAGTAGGCTTGAACACACACCATGAACATGTGTATTTCAATATGAGGATCGTGGGATGTCGATCTGTCCCCAACAGTAAATGGTCCTCTGCCACCGTAAGCAGATGGATGTACTGCACCAGAGGAAGAGGGCCCTACCTGGTCAATAGTTGTGTTGTGGAAGAAAATCACCTAAGCTAGTGACATAAACAAATCCTATGTCGAGGGAATCATATCATGTGCTTAATGTTGATGTATTTGTAACTTCGGAATGTATTCACTTGTATATCTTATGTATTGTACCCCGATGTTTATTCTGGGAAGTATCTATAATGTAATTGAGTCATGTCATGCCCCAATGTTCCGATCGGGAGATTCAATAATGTAAATAAATCATGTAAAGTCATTGAGGTTAACCCTCCATTGTAAGTCAGGGAAATAGTCCCCACAATTGTGTCAAGGTTAACCCTCCTTGTTGATTGGAGGGCAAAGTCCCCATAGTTGTGGGGCATTAGGGTTATTAGACTCTCATAGAGATGTCGGCCCTGGTAAGTAATTGTTAAGTGGGGCGGACATGTTGAAGTGGACATTAAGTGAACAAAAGAATATAAATAGAGAGTGAGCCTCTCTATTTATCACACACACACTCACTCATTGGGGTGCATGAGTGAGAGAGGAGAAGCTCTCTCAAGAAAGAGAGAGAGAAGAAGTTGCTAGAGATCATCTTTATATTTTCATGTTTTACTGCTGCCATTGGTGTTCATTCTATCTCTGAGGAAGTTGCGGGGTTTTCTCCTTTATGGTTTCCCCGAGGAAAATTATTTGTGTCTCTTGTCTCTTGTGTTTATTTTTGTGCATGTTATTCTCTTAGTTAAAGATCCTAAGATAATGCTAGCTTGAATGATAAAAATCTGACACATAAGGGACATATTTCCTAGGTATGTGGCTACGGGTTGGAGATAACTATCGATTGGCATATTTGTGGCTAGAATTGGGACTATTTTGAGGCATCCCCATACAAGCTCCTTGGAACACCAACATATCAAAATAGTTGACATGTTTTCCCAACACAAACTCAGCATAAATTATTTGGAGGAAGTATAGGGGTAGTTCCCTATTGTGGTGTGGGGGAATGTCAAAAATAATATACCATTTGTCCATCCAATGATATCTAATTGGTTGACATATGCACGACCTCAATTGAAATATGTGCTCTTCAAGTGTCTGGAATGACATTTGTCTCAGGCACTCTAAAATGTGAATATATTTGCTCTTTGGTGATTTTTATCTTCTTCACATCATTGTTTCTCAAGTCGTCGGCATATTCTTGTCATTATCTTCCTCTATACTATGCATCATTTGACCGGCTTATAGTGTCTACAATAGAATTTAATGATGCCAACAATGAGTGGTGGAGTTCATCTCCACCCCTCCAAGCTGCACCAATCTCTCTGAAATGAGCAATCTCTCTCAAAATCTATGCATTCTGGTCCATAGTAGCCACTGCAATCATAAATACAATAAAAATATCATTAGAAAAATACACATGGTATAATGACATCTCCAAGCAATGAAAAATGTTAAACTATTGTACAACTAATAACAACATAAATTATTTTTAATTTAAAATTTAAAATTGAACAAATTTTACACTAGAGAATAAACATAAATAACATCTTTCCATCCTAAATTTATGTCTTATATGTGTATTAATTTCAATTGCAAGATGCATACATTAAATGTCCTATGTGTATATATTAATTAAGAAGCTTATCTACCTTATTTGAACGCTTGGATTATGAAGTTTCATTGAAACTATAAGGTGTTGACTAATTTCCTTGGAGGACAAACTCTGAGATTATGAGTAGAGGCAAGGGATAGATCCTGGAGGAGGGGGCACATGGTGCTATTGATGAATACAATCCCAAATGATAGGTAAGGATTTTGATATATGTAATTATTTGTTGTAGCGTAAAGTTTTTTGGACTCTATAGTCCATTTAGCATCTTTGTTTATATGTAATTTGGGGCATATATGGATTCAACTTGATGTTATTTTAGTTGTATGCACTCTTTCTATATACACATGAGAAACTTTGCATATTTGTGTATAGTAATTTGGGAACTAGAATTCAAAAAAAAATTTCAAGCTTTTAGGATTGCAAGGCTTCCACTGGATTCTATGTATGATAGCATGTGATTGGCATGTAATCAAACACATCAACCTCCCAATGTATCTTGATGTTGGTAAAGCCTATTGTTGAACTTCTTTGTCTAGGCCTTAACCAAAATGTACCCTTCACTCAAGTGAAAACATTTATTAAGCATGGGAAGCTTCTCTACCTTATTTTAACACTTGGATGAGGAAGTTTCATCAAAACTATAAGGTTTTGATTAATTTCCTTGGGGGACCAACTTTGATATTCTTGGTAGAGGCAAGGGATAGAGCCTAAAGGGGCGCAAACAATGCTATTGATGAATAAATTCCCAGTATTGGCAAGGATTTTGATATGTTATTATTTTTTGTGGCATGAAGTTTTTTGGACTCTATATGCCATTTAGCATCTTTGTTATGTATTTTGGGGAAGATATGAATTCTACTTGAATTTTTTTTTAGTAGTCTGCAACCTTGTTATATACTTGAGAAACTTTTCATATTTGTGAATATTGGTTTGGATTTACAAGTATGCTCATGAATATGTATATGCATTTTGTGAAATTGATTTGATTTTTAGTAGATTGGGGTTTTAATTTCCTTTGGGCATGCAAATGCCTCAATTTATAGTTTAAATTTCTTTTAGGGAATACAAATTATTGAAAATGGTGAAATTAGAAGGATGGGATTTGATCTAAAAACTTGAGAATGAAGAGATTGATCCCCAAGGTGGAAAATGTATGCCCTTTTCATCCAAATCCCATTCACCCTTATGTGCTTTGGTCACTTTAAATCACCGCGGTTCGTTTTTGTGGAGAAACTGACGGGCGCGACCTGTTTTGGGTATAAATCATGTTTTAAAAAACATGCACGTGTTTTAGAGCAACATAATGTGCTCACGTTTTAGTTAACTATCCTAGTTGGCCTTCAACTTGGTAGGCTTAGGACTAGGTTTGACAGTCTTGGGATTGCTTGCGATCATTTCTTTTTTATAGAACTTGAATCAATTTTTGGAAACTACCATTTCATCTAAAAAGTCTCTCAACTTTGTGTACTCACCCATATATATATATATATAATTAGAATTTTAAGTATTTAAATGTTTTCTTTATTTTATGGCTTTCTTATTGAAAGTTGAATTCTTATAATGTATGTTAAGTAAGAGTTATCTTATGAAGAGAAAACCTTAAATGTATGAGAGATTTCATTTGGAGTTGATGGAATCAATTTACTAATAAACTTTATTTTTTTATGAGAAAGAGAAGTTGACGAACCTCATAGAGTTCGGTTCTAAGTACTAGAGGGAGAAATGTGTGTATATTGTTAAGGGGAAGGGAAAAAAATATTTGAGAAAAAGAAAAAAACTTTGCTTAATATAAATTTCAAAATTCTTTTAGATAATTTTATATATATTTTTTTACAAATAAGTTTATTTAAAGATATAATTAATTATAAATTTTTATTTTCAATTTAAATTTTTTCAAAAAAAACATTAAAAAATTCATAAAATTCAAATTAAAATAATTTACACATGCTAATTTATGTATCTAATATTAACTATACTAAATTGTTAAATGGACTAAATTGAGCTTTACAATATCACGAAAGCTTTAAAAGATCAAACTTGTTAAGTGCGATTAAATTGAGCTTTACAATTTAAAGAAAACTTTATCAAGAAATATTTATGAGATCATACTTGTTAACTGTCATTAAATTGAGCTTTTCAATATGAAGAATAGTGTAGTCCAAACATTTATATTAGTAAGTAGAATATAGTTATATTAACTCATGTGAGTTTTTTTTATTATAAACATTATAAAATTAAAAATTTAATAATAGTTATTATTTTATAATGTACCCACGAATTATAGCATGAAAAGAAAATATCTAAATTGTGACAACGTTAGATAAAAATGGTGGGGAGCATTGCGTGATGTTTCTTATCTCCCACCAAATGTTTGACATGTGGATACCAACCCCTTATTGGAAGCTTATTAGTAGCCCCATATGAACTACTAATTTTTATTTTTAGTTTTTAGTTTTGGTTCAAATTGCCTATAAATTGCCTATACATGTTGAAACGCACATGGTCATAACCTTATGTTAAGTATTATTGGCAATGATGCGATTAAGGGTACGTTGGGAAAATATGATTAAGGGTGTAATGCAAGTCCATATGATTTTAGTAGTTTTGATGTTTGGTTCATGGTTGATGGCCATGAGATGATTTCGACGATGCACTGGCAAGCTAGTTAGGACGATCAAGGACATCTAGTTGAGTAAGACAAGATAATCAGCGATACCTTACTTAGCAATCCTTAGTGGAGGATGGTGCGATTGGCAATGTGGTGGGTGGCCTGTCAACCATGGTAGGACAATAGTGTTGATGGATGCAACAAAAGTATGTTGTCGAACAGAGATGACACATGACCTCCGTGCACTATAAAGGATTGGACAACATGGGCGACATCATCATCATACTTCGGGACGTGGGTTATCTAACTGTTGTAGCCTCGAGGGAGGGAATGGTGTAGATTTGTCTAAATTTGGGTGGCAATGGTGCGACACCACCTACAATGAAATGAGAACTTGACATTTTGCACACTCAAGTTGTTTGGCTTGGGTTTGGTCAGGATGTATCAGTCAGACATGATCTAGGTGATATCACAATTGATCGTTATGATGAACTAGCAAGATCACATCAATGCCACATGACGACTATGCTTTCGAATAGTATAGAAATCTCAATAAAAATGATCAAGTTTATGCACCATAATACCCATTCTTTTGAACATCTGGGATAGCCCTATTTGGGACTTGTTAAATACATTTAGAACTACACCTTCCAATGGGAGTTTTTTGTGGTCCTTGATTATTAGACATAAAATTTTTGAATCTCTTCATGATTTCTTGTACTACATCACTCATGATGTTTATTTAAGATTTGTTGGCAGGTGCAAGCACTAGTAACCTATGGTTACATGTAGGCAAATTGAGATTTCATTCTACACAATACACCAACTAGAATATATTTTCCAAGAGTGGCATCTACTTCGACTATGAAGAAGAAAGGGCATGTGATTGGATGGGAGCAGTTCAAAGAGTTGTTTTGGAGGGTGATGGGTGGTGAAAGGCGGCCTGGGTAAGTGACTGGAGATTAATAGGTGAGAGAGATGCAGATGGAGTGAAGAGGGCAAACAACACAAGAAAGCGAGGGGAGGTAGGTTTAGGTATACTTGAATTTTTATGTTTACCTATGAACATTGTTCTATGGGAAAGAACAATAAAAAAAATTGAAGGCTCTCTTTGTTTTTAAATTTTAATAAGATCTTTATATCTTAAATTGAAAGAATAAGATTTTAATTTGGTAATGAAAGAATACAATTTTAATTCGGAAGGTTGTAAATTGACACTTGGTCTGAAAATTTTAATATATATATATATATATAATTGGAGAGACATAAATATGATTATAAATATATATTTTTAATTTTAATAATTGCTTTGTATGAATAATTTATTTTTTTACAAAATTAAAAATAAAGTAATAAAAATAATAATGTTTAATTCTTGTTGTTTTTTTATATATATTTATTTTTTGAATTAATTTTAAGTAATGAACATTGAATAAATAATAAATAACATAATTTTTTAATGAAAATTTAAAATGTTAAAAAATAGGTATTATAGAAAAATCAATTAATATAAATCTATTTTAACTTCACATTTATCAAAATCAAATTTTCTAAAAAGATTAATTTCTTTAAATGTAAAATTGAAAAAAGATTTACATCTTAATATATCATATTAAAGATCTAATCCCTTTAGAGTGATATATTATCCTTTTTATATTAAAATAATATATTATTTATATTACAAATTAATAAGCGATTAATTACGTTGATAAAGGTTTTTATTTGAGTTTTGGGGTGGACAAATGGCTATGTTTTTTCATCTACGTACAAGGATGAGACAAGTGTACTCTCGAGATTGATTCTATGGCAGTCGTTCAAAATTCGAAATAAACAATTATAAAAAAAAGAATAAAAAAATAACTAGAAGCTAGCTGATGAATGGATAACTGGTAGCAATGCATGGATAACTCATATCCGATAACCAATAGTTCATGGTATATAACTATAAGAATGTGATATAAAAATAAAAAGAATATAAAAAATAATTGATAGACGTTGATAAATGGATAACAGGAAGAATGTCGGTGACAACATGTATCTAGGCATGGATAACTCACAATTGAACCGGTTTAACTAGAAGAATATGAGGAATAAAAATATATTTCTAAATTGTCTTCCATTCCATAACTATCTCTCAACCATTAGAAGAATAAGAGGAATAAAAAAATATTTCTAAATTGTTTTGCATTCCATAACTATCTCTCAACCATTTGATCCCTATTGACGTGATCCAGCCACAAACTATGTGGGTGTGCTAGGTAATAGAATCACATGCATAATGAGAGCTCTAGTGATGATATGCATTCAATTTTGATGATGAACATGAGTGGTTTGAAATGTTGTATCAACAATTCTAACACAAATTGATTGTGAACTTTTTATAGTGATGAATACAATTAATAGTTTACTAACTCAAACAACGACTTAAGTTGGTATGACATTGTTGGATTTGTAATATATTCAATTTCGATAACAAATTTGAGTAGTTTGAATGTCATATGGAAAAATCTAAATCGTGTCTAAATCCTGAAACTTTATCTTTAAATTTACAATAGTTTTCTCACTTAATCAAATCTTTATACAAATGTCATTTTTTACTATTTGTTAAATGTATATATCAACCCCTTTTAAGGAACATTTTTATAGATTTACAATGCATGAACATCTTACAACTGTGAGTCTAGGCTTTATGGTCACTAAGAAAATTCAATATTAAAAAAAGGTACAAAATTGCATAGATGGTCAAACTACTCTCACAAATCATACCCAAAACTATCTATTTTGTTATGGCCTCAACTTTATACATAAAATCCTTGTACATAAAATGAGCTCACGCATAGGCTCTTCTTTCATTGCTTTCTTACAAGCTTCATTACCACCTTAACAATATTGCATGCTATATTTTAAACTCTTTTTCTTTTATCATGAGTGTTTGATTCCAACTTTTGGAATTTATTCTTTTAATAGGGGTAAATCACATTGAATTTCATGTTCAAATACAGTAATTGCTTCCACTTTCTCCTTGACATAAGAATTGTAATTAATAAACAACATTCATAATTTGTTTATTTGAAACTTGCTTTGAGAATGTTTGCCAAGAGTAGATATTGCAAAATACAAGGCACATTGCTCCATGAGTTTGGAAATCATACTTTAATATTAATTGGATTTGGTGGTTTGTTGCCAACATGATTAATCCTAATTTAATCCATGTGCATCATTTACAAGTCACTTTCAAAAATCCATAAAACTCAATGAAGGATAACAAAGGAGAAGGCAAGATTGTATGGAAGAATACAAAGTGAAGGAGGATAAAATTGAAGCCAAAGAGAAAGTTGAGTAAAATCAATAGGGGAATATGTTTTGAAGTAAATCCAAGGAGGGTGACCATAGTAAATTCAACAAGGGAACACGAATATATCCAAGGGAATTCATGCCATGCTACTATTGCAATGGTACAAATCTATATTCCCATAGGCAAGAGCATCCTTCAGATGCCTACGAGAGTGAAAGGGACTAAATTCAAATGCTATAATCAACATGGGATGGGGAATGGGCATGAGAGGAGAGGGAAAATATTGGGGTTTAATGATAAACTAATAAAAACAATCCTAGGGATAAGAAAAATAAAATGGAAAAAAAAAGACAAGATTTAGGAGAAAGGTAGGAACCTATGGTAAAAGAATGAGCCAAGACCTATTTCCTTCATATAAGAAATAAGTAAGTTAGAAATCCAATTGGAGTAAATGGAACCATTGATAATCCAATCCACTACATGGTTGGTTTTCCTTATCACATGAACAAACCTGCATGATTGAAAACCAAATGTGGTGTATGGAATCCATGAAACATGATGATCATTTCCCATGTAGATTTTGGTTCCTTACACTCAACCCATCAATTGTTACATTGGAACGCCCTTCAATATTGATATACTTGAAGCCTCATTTGAAAGCAGCTATAACATCCATCATTAGTGCTTCCATATTATCTTAATTATTTTTGGTCTTTTCTAAGAATATTCAAAGGCCAAAATTGACATTAACTTGATGATCCCTAAGACTCCTCCAACACCAACCAACATTAGGGTGCATTTAGATCTCTTGTTAAAGTTCAATTTTATCACCACTCAGAGGAGAGACTTTGAGTCTAAGAATTTGAAAAATGTATAAAAGTTCTATCCTTTAATGAGATTATGTAAAAAATAATAATAAAACATGTATTATATTTAAACTATTTATTTTATATTTTATGTGTATTTCATTTGGGCAAATTAGCCATGCACTTACTTTATCGAATTTTAATGGAGTCTTTGTTAGCTTTCATCATGCTCCATATATATATATATATATATATATATATATATTCAAGCTATCTAGGTTTTTGTACTATGGTTGTAAGTAAAAATCCTCCCCCCATCCCTTTCCACCCCTTCCTCCCTCCCAGAGGAAATCTAGGTGGTTTAGAACCTCTAATATCTTATGGAGTGGTTTACAAATGTTCACCATTTTTGGGCCTTGATTTTTTAATTTCCTCTATTTTTTTCTAGTAACTCATAGATCCCTAATTTTCAGTATAAAATTATGTATGCTCCAACATCTCTAAGTACCATGCCCCTTATAATAATTTAGTGAATCAAGAGACTATCCGGGCTCCAACCTTGACCAACCCCTGGTCAAACAAATAAGTAATGATATGCATTCAATTTTGATGATGAACATGAGTGGTTTGAAATGTTGTATATACAATTTTAACACAAATTGATTGTGAACTGTTTATAGTGATAAATACAATTAATAGTTTACTAACTCAAACAATGACTTAATTTGGTATGACATTGTTGGATTTGTAATAAATTTAATTTTGATAACAAATTTGAGTAGTTCGAATGTCATATGGAAAAATCTAAATCGGGTCTAAATCCTGAAACTTTATCTTCAAATTTACAATAGTTTTCTCACTTAATCAAATCTATATACAAATGTCATTTTTTAGTATTTGTTAAATATATATATCAACCCCTTTTAAGGAACTTTTTTATAGATTTACAATGCATGAAGATCTTACAACCATGAGTCTAGGCTTTATGGTCACTAAGAAAATTCAATATTAAAAAAAAGTAGAAAATTGCATAGATGGTCAAACTACTCTCACAAATCATACCCAAAACTATCTATTTTTTTATGGCCTCAACCTTATACATAAAAACCTTGTACATAAAAGGAACTCACGCATAGGCTCTTCTTCCACTGCTTTCTTACAAGCTTCACTACCACCTTGACAATATTTCATGCTATTTTTTAAACTCTTTTTCTTTTATCATGAGTGTTTGATTCCAATTTTTAGAATTTATTCTTTTAATAGGGGAAAATCACATTGAATTTCATGTTCAAATATAATAGTTTCTTCCTCTTTCTCCTTGACATAAGAATTATAATTAATAAACAACATTCATAATTTGTTTGTTTGAAACTTGCTTTGAGAATGTTTGCCAAGAGTAGATATTCCAAAATACAAGGAACATTACTCCATGAGTTTGGAAATCATACTTGAATATTGATTGGATTTGGTGGTTTGTTGCCAACATGATTACTCCTAATTCAATCCATGTGCATCATTGACAAGTCACTTTCAAAAATCCATAAAACTCTATAAGGGATAACAAAGGAGAAGGCAAGATTGTATGGAAGAATAGAAAGTGAAGGAGGATAAAATTGAAGCCAAAGAGAAAGTTGAGTAAAATCAATAGGGGAATATGTTTTGAAGTAAATCCAAGGAGGGTGACCATAGTAAATTCAGCAAGGGAACATGAATATATCCGAGGGAATTTGTTCCATGCTACTATTGCAATGGTACAAGTCTATATTCCCATAGGCAATAGCATCCTTGAGATTCCTATGAGAGTGAAAGGGACTAAATTCAAATGCTATAATCAACATGGGATGGGGAATGGGCATAAGAGGAGAGGGAAAAGATTGGGGGGTAATGATAAACTAATAAAAACAATCCTAGGGATAAGAAAAATAAAATGGAAAAAAACATACAAGATTTAGGAGAAAGGTAGGAACCTATGGTAAAAGAATGAGCCAAGACCTATTTCCTTCATATAAGAAATAAGTATGTTACAAATCGAATTGGAGGAAATGCAACCATTGATAATCCAATCCACTACATGGTTGGTTTCCCATATCACATGAACAAACCTACATGATTGCAAACCAAATGTGGTGTATGGAATCCATGAAACATGATGATCATTTCCCACGTAGATTTTGGTACCTTACACTCAACCCATCAATTGTTACATTGGAACGCCCTTCAATATTGATATACTTGAAGTCTCATTTGAAAGCAGCTATAACATCCATCATTAGTGATTCCATATTATCTTAATTGTTTTTGGTCTTTTCTAAGAATATTCAAAGGCCAAAATTGACATTAACTTGATGATCCCTAAGACTCCTTCAACACCAACCAACATTAGGGTGCATTTAGATCTCTTGTTAAAGTTCAATTTTATCACCACTCAAAGGAGAGACTTTGAGTCTAAGAATTTGAAAAATGTATAAAAGTTCTATCCTTTAATGAGATTATGTAAAAAATAATAATAAAACATGTATTATATTTACACTATTTATTTTATATTTTATTTGTATTTCATTTGGGCAAATTAGCCATGCACTTACTTTATCGAATTTTAATGGAGTCTTTGTTAGCTTTCATCATGCTCCATATATATATATATATATATATATATATATATTCAAGCTATCTAGGTTTTTGTACTATGGTTGTAAGTAAAAATCCTCCCCCCATCCCTTTCCACCCCTCCTCCCTCCCAGAGGAAATCTAGTTGGTTTAGAGCCTCTAATATCTTATGGAGTGGTTTACAAATGTTCACCATTTTTGGGCCTTGATTTTTTAATTTCCTCCATTTTTTTCTAGTAACTCATAGATCCCTAATTTTCATTATAAAATTATGTATGCTCCAACATCTCTAAGTACCATGCCCCTTATAAGAATTTAGTGAATCAAGAGACTATCCGAGCTCCAACCTTGACCAACCCCTGGTCAAACAAATAAGTAATACTTTGTATCACTGGAACCCTCATTAATCAACACAATAGGGTTCCTATGATAAATTATGCATGATCGGATGAGTCTATCAACTCATCACCCATAAGCAATAGTACCAACCAAAACCCCAACCTTAACCGAAATATTCACAAGGGTGTTACCATTGTTCACTAGACCTTCAAGCTAAACCCCACTTTATTGGTGGCTAAATTAGATAGGGTTCTCAAAGCTTATTTCAAAACCCAACCAAATTCAACAAATGCCATCAAGACTTTGGTAACTACCCTTCAAATGGAATACCAAATTTCACATGATGGAAAACCCATGCCCAATAGTTGAAAACTAACAACCAATCCCTGATCAACACTTGGGGAGATTTCAACGAAGCCATTTGCAAAAGGTTCCACCCATTATAGATACAATGATGTTTTGTTGGGTGGTTACAACTTTGACAAATCACATGATAGTTTGTCCAATAGCTTATTAAAATGTTCAACAAAATGTCCAACAATATTGAGGGAAGAGTGTTTGAAGGGAGGAACTATAAATTTATTCTATTTACTTCCTTAGAGCACACTTTTTAACTTACTTCCAAATTAAAGACTAAGCTACATCAAGCCAATATTGTAGCAAAAAGAAATTGGTTTCTTCTTCTCAACCACCTACCACTTCCAAGGTTCAACCCAATAACAATGAACAAAACTTGGGGTCATCCAACACACCACTTGCTCCTAGGATACAAAGCAAGAAGAATTGATGCTCCTATGGCAAAAAGGTATGAACACCCTAATGATGAGTGTTGACATGATTTTTCCTACAATAAGTATTACTTGACCCCCCTCATAGATTGAATAAGACAAACAACAAGACATAAATACTTTTTATCTATAAAAGAACACACAATCTAAATGAGGGTTTGGATTAAGAGAAGGAGAAAAACATGTATAGCACTCTCATTAAAGAGTACTCCAAGCTATTAGTGAGCTATAGGAACAACAGAGGGAAAAATATAGATCCAAACAACCTACACATGATACAAGGAGAAACTTTCTATATTCCAAGATACAAAGCCTTAAATCTAGCTGAAGTGAATAAAACAAAACATTCTAATATACTTAGTTGATTTAATGAGAGAAATCGTTACATCACACTTGAAAATATGCATTTCCAATTCTTTCACTAAATTCATGCGTTGAATACCTGACCTATTTAATGTGTGGAAAGCAAAAAAAAAATTTGAACATTCATTTTTGTTGATCATCATTTTCACTCTTTGGACATTTTTTAATCTAAGTAACAACATCAAATCAACTACAAATAAATATGAGGTATGCCCACTGGTGGAGAAAGAGATTCCTTTAACAAAAAGAAAATATTACACCCATATGATCATACCTTTGAGGGATGAATGGCCCCGAATCCCTTTCCCTTGGGGTGTTCCTCGTAAAGTTCTCTTAAGTTCTTCCTTGGGTGTTCCTCTTAACTTCTCTCAAGTCCAGTAGACTTCAATTTCTTCAACAATCCATGGTTAGAGGGAGGAGAAATGAGCTTTCGTTTGAAAAAAATTACACCCATAAGGTGATACATTTGAGTCATGAAATGGCTCCAATTCCCTTTTCTTTGGAGTTCATTCTTTATAAGACTTTCTAATCTAATAATATTCAATATTTTCAAGAGTCATTTTCTCTCTAATCCAACAATCTTCAATGTCTTCACCAATCCCTCTCTTCACTCTTCCAAATTGTTATATGTAAATAACATTACATAATAAATAATAATAATGATAATAATAAGAAGAAACGCACCCGTTCACGAATAAAATATATTTTTGCAATTTAAAATTCATTGTTGCGTCATGATTCTTATGTGATCTGGTTGATTTATTACAACAAATTCATATACACATACTTCTGATACTATAACAAGAATAAGGGAAATTGGGAACTGCGACAGATTAGAAAATTGCAGTGACAAAATATTGAAATGCTCCGGGAATAAGAGTACATCTCCATTATGGGAGACAAATAAAGTATTCATCCCTAAAGAATTTATCGCTGAAACTGAGGGGTGGGTAATAGAACTTTCAGCCAAATAAGAAAAAGCTAACGTATGTTTGGGCGCGAAGCTGTCAACCAGAGTCACAAAGAGGCAATGCCTAGGATATATATATATATATATATATATATATATATATATATTATTTTCATGCTATTGAAAATATGTTAAGAAGAAAGCATGAAAAACATGTAAACAAAAGAAAGTTTAAATTCTATGTTATTCAAAGTTGCAGGCGTGCATAGAAAGTATGTAAATTAAAGAAAGTTGAAAGAGATGTTGCAAAACTGACTGGCAAATTGATTTCAGATTTATTCCCACATAAGACAGAGGACCCAAAAAAGAGCGCTTTATATATAGTTTAAGAAGTAAAGCTATTAAACTATATGTATTGTCAATAAAACGAAATAAACATGTGTGGGAAAAAATAAGTTGAAAGTCATTTAGGATACAAGTGGAAGTTTTTATTTTTTATTTTTTAATCAATGACAAATTATTATAAATAATAGTAAGATGTAAATTATTATAAATTATAAAGTTTTTTTTATATGTTTTATAGAAAAGTTGATATAGCATATCTATATAGTTTGTGGTTGGGTCATACAAATAGGGATGAAATGGTTGAGAGATAGCAATGGTGTGGAAGACAGTTTGGAATTTATTTTTTATTCATCATATTTTTTTAGTTATCTACCATGAACCATTGGTTATCCATTCATCAACTATAAGTTATCTATGCATGGCTACTAGTTATTTATTCATCAACTACCATATTTTTATTTGTTTTTTTATTATAACTGTTTATTTTGAATTTTAAACACGACTGCCATAAAATCAATCTTTACAGTAAACTTGTCTCATCCACTTCAATAAATGAAAAAGCATAGGCTGTAATCCACCTCAAATCTCAAATTAAAAAATCTCTATAGTAATCCATAGTTTTAAAAAACATAAATGATAATCCACTAAAAAACTATCAACTTAATTAATAATTTACTATGATATATTTTCTATTTTTTATTTTTAAAATCAAAAAGCATTTACTCAAAATTTATAGTTGCATCATGTTCCCAAAGATGACCAGCAAGTATGTTTTAATGCTTCATGGTAAGTACGTATAAATCTTCCTCCATTTCAGTTTCTCGTTGAATCATTTAGTGGTTACATTAGTATCTTTAATAGCAGACAACCCAATTGTAGGTCCTCTAGATCTTGATACTAGGAAAATCTTATATTTGTTACATCAAATAATTTTTTTAACATAAAGATCGAATCTTTAAGATGTTATTTTTTTAATGAAGTAGTTTGTTTATTGTAAGGGTTATGACTTTATCAATTTAAATTGAGAATGTATTTTTTTTAACATAAATCGTGTTGATAATGAATCTTTAGGATGTTATTTTTTTTAATGAAGTAGTTATTTATTTTAGGGTTGTCACTGGACCAATCTAAATTTAGAAATGTTTAAATTGTGTTTTTAAATTTATAAATAAATTTAACACTATCAAATACTCGTATAACATTTAAATTATATAATTTTTATGATTAATATATTTAATTCTAAATTTGTTCAAATTCTATCAAAATAAACTAAAAATATATTAAAAAAATTAAAAATATAGAATATTTAAGATAGAAAGTTTCCAATTAATTTTGATTGTAAAATCTTCCGAAGTAAATTACAAAAAGTTGAAGTGGGGTCAACTTATTTAATATTTGTTTACGTTGCCTCTTTTTAGAAAACATGCATCAACGTAGATTTTCCTTACTGTCTTTCAACAAATTCATCCTCGGCCATGATTACCTAAAAATCTCATAACCAGTTTCGGTAGATAATCAATTATTTGAACAATAATTTATGGGGCCTGGTCTTTGTGCACGAGGTCACTGTGATTTAATTTTCAATCACTTGTAATTCGTATCTACAGAAATTTCTTTTTGACAATTTTCAAGTGGATGGTGTGCTTGCCGTGCGGATAAAGATAAATCTTATATTGTGCGCTTAAAAAAAATATAAAGATGTCCATGATGTATAAGGTGCATGAACATAATCATGATAGGTTGAAGTTCGAGATGATAAATGTATTTATTACATTTAATTGTAAATTCTAGTTGCTACAGTTTTCCAATTTGTTATTAATATAGGAGACTTTGTGGTGAATTTGGAGAAAAAAGTATATTTTAAATTGTATTTTTTAATTGTAAAATAGATTTCAAACAAGTCAATACCACTCTGCATCTAAATTAAACATAATGAGTGGTTAACTAGGGTGAGATATAAGTTTTGGGTGTTTGCATGTCTAGTGATTTACTAAGGCCTATGCTTTCTAAAAAGTTGTGTATCACATGGACTTTAGCTTTTATGTTTCAAGTTGGAATCTATAAAGCATGGATGCAAGCTAGGTCGTGTTGGAAGCTTGTTTCCTCATGGCATGGAATATTTTTGCAATTGAGTTGAAGAGCATTTCTTAGCCATTTGACACTAGGTAAGGGTTTCATCATTGTTTGTTATTTGGAAGCTTCCATGTAATTATTATTTTGAAAATCATATTAGTTCTTTGCCTACATTTTGTCAGCTAATGAAGTATCTATACTATTCTGTTACTCAAAGAGACTAAAAGAATTTGAGCCACCTGCATACTTAAATTTTAATAATGTTATAGCTTTTTCCAAAAAAAATATAAATTCTTTTTAGTTTGTATATTTAGTAAAGAATGTGGATGTGGTAAACTTTGTACATACTTTTTTATAAATAATTAATATAAATATAACTAGTATAGATCCATTTTCAAAGGGGATCTACTAAGCTCTTAGAGAGATCAAATCTCTTTAAGTGAAAACCCATTTTAGAGTGGAAATGTCGAGAAAGTGTGTAATGCAATGTTTATGGTTTTAATTTATCTAATTTATGTAGTTTTATACCTCCTACTAAATTGTAAAATGCACCTCTTCTACCCAAAAATATAAATGTAATAAACTTTGTACATACTATCTTATTATATATGATTTCTTTCTTATAAAAATTAATATAAATAAAAAAAATATTTCTAATAACAATTTTAAAATGATTTAATTTGTATTTTTTACTTGAAAAATTAAATTTTCACCTCTTATAAAACATATAAGACACCAGCATTTTTCATATAGAAAACCCAAAAAGGTAAGGCCAAAGATTTATACATAAAAATATTCTATGTAATACAACCTCGCCATCTTACACATTCACGGACCATTACGAGCTGTGTTAAAATTAAGCTAAATTAAGCTAACGACTCACAAAGAAACAATTAAAACTAAATTACATTCTTATTTTCAATCTCAAATATTTTATTTTTTTAAGAAAACAATGAATATCATGCTTTAGAAACCATAATACTAACTATTATTATTATATTTTACATAATATTTATTATTATTATAATTATATTTTATTTTTATTTTAAAACCTTTTATTTCAAAACCTAAAACTTATATGTAAAATTTTTACTTTAATTTAAAAAATAAAAGTTATCTAAAAAATTTATGTTTTTTTTATAACTTAAATTTAATCAAAATATAAAAAATAATTAAGAAATTGTATATTTATTTATAACTTAATTTTAAATCTAAAATTATTAACTATAAAAATGGATACTATAAAATAAAAAAATTCTTTGTATAAAAAAGTTTAAGATAAATAAATTACACTTCAAGAAATTAATATTTTTTCCTAAATAAATTTAAATTTAAATATAAAACTTACATAAACAATACAATCTTTAACAAAATGTTGATAAAAGTTAAATTACACTACCTAAAATACTAAAAAATAATCTCATATCATGATTAATTATTTCCATAGTTATTTTTTCCTTTATGTTTTTTCTTTTTAATTTGACAATGACTCTTTTAGATTTTGAATTCCAACGCTTCTATGCTTTATTGACGGAAATGAGTTCTTTAATGTTTTCATATAGATGATTTAACTCTTTATGGACATGTGCTTAAGCCGTGAACAAAAATTCAAATGTTCCATGGTAGGTCTTATCTTAGGCCATATTTCGTGTGGCATGTAATTCATTTACTATAATATTATTATAGGAGTCCATAGTTATTAAGATTATGTATATATATATAATAATATGTATTCATACCAAAAAAAAAATTATAACAATATGTATTTTTTATTTTTGAAATAAAAATATCTTTTTTATGTCTAAACATAAATAACAAATTTTTGTGTTCTATATTGTGTAATACCTTTGGTTTGCAATTTTTGTTGAGAATATAATTGTCATTAATGTCAAAAGAGTTCACGAATGACAAAGGAATAACCAATAGTCATGGTAGCAGGATGAACTCAGTAAAAGACAAAGGATCCATTACGTGGATTGTTAATTGATGTCAAAGGAGTTCAGCAATGACAAAGGAATAACTAATGGGAGGGAAAGCAATGGCATATATGATTAGATGGAAAGACAAATGAGAAGATCCAGCAAGGGGATCAAGTCAGACAAATTTTGATTGAGTTTTATTGATCAATCCTCTAATCAATCAACGCAGATCTAAGATGGACTTAGATCTAATGGCTGTCAGCAATTCCACTACATGAAAATACACGGAAGATAATAGTCAAGAAAGGAAACAGAATTGGAATGTAACCATCCCTCCATCGACAGATGAACATGATTGCCAAGGAAGATCAATGGCCAAAAATTATTCCACGGGGTGAAGTTGTGCGGTGTTAATTAAGCTCTGCAGGAGCGAAATTTTCATGAAGATCAGTTAATACTGGTTCAAGTCCATCGTTGATGTGGGTTGATAAAAATACGACAATCCTAAAGAATTATGCTAGGTGAACTCGCATGATGGTTAAAACTACTCTTCAGGCGCAAAATTTTTATGAAGTTCAAATCTGATGGTTAGAAGATAGCCTGCAACAGATCTATAGTTGAAGAGTGATCCATAAAGTTACAGTGAGATCTGCATTTGATTGTAGATCGACGATCAAGAGTGAACCAGGGTAATTTTTAGGGGAGAAATTTCGCCAATTGGCTATTTTATCTCCCAAAATAGATTTATTTTGATAGTATGAAGAATTTGATTCATGTAATGAAAGATCTGAGGATGACTAACAAATTGAAGGTCTCTATTTTTTATATGGTTGAAAAATTTGGAAGTTATAGCTTTTAGTGGTTTAGGCGAGGTTCTTAATAGCTCATTAGCCACCGAAAGGCTATGTTTTGGTAGCTAACGGTTTAACGCAAGATAAAAGTATACCACCGAAAGCGGGCCCGAGCGAGTAAAATGAAAAACCACTTTCGATGGGTTAGGAGAGGCTTCAAATGACTCTTAGCCACCGAAAAGTGTTGCTTTCAGCAACTTAGGGAAAAGACCAAGGAGAGTGTTAACCACCGAAAGTGGACAGAAAGTAACAAGGGTAAAGGCGCTTTCGGTGGATTAGGAGAGACTTTAGACATCTCATTAGCCACTGAAAGGTGATGCTTTCGATAGCTTAGCAAACAGTTGAAGACAATATTTAACCATTGAAAGCAGGCGAAAAGGTGTTGGGGAAAAAGCACTTTCGGTGCCTTGGGCGAAATCTTCGACATTTCATTAGCCACCGAAAGGATAGGTTTTCAATGGTTAAAAGGAATATTCAATGAGGCCACTATCCGTCGAAATCTTGGTTTCATCATGATGCTGGGAAAACAGTTTCAGTGGCTTAGGAGAAAGGGATATCATTCCATTAGCCACCGAAAGCCAACATTTCAGCTATCAGCTATTTGGAAGCACATCTAGAGGTCTGTAAACTTTTCCAGGATGTTGGATGCTATAGATTTTATGAGAAGATACAAGGTTCACATCAGCAGGTGGCTGAGGCATTTTCCCTCCCATTTGATGGCTCTAAGGAAGTCATAGGAAAAGAGGAATTCCACATGGATGAAACCCTAATCACTAAAGTGATTGAACTCCCTGGCACAGGAGAAAAATGGTTCAAAACCACCATACCAAAAGATGTGGAGTTCAGGTCTTACCTAAAGCTTGAGCATAGAGGGGTGGTGTGGAAGAAGAGTGTGCTATCATCTTGGTTAGAAGAGAAGCAACTATTGAAGGCCATTGTGGTCTACATAACATGTGAAGGAATATATAACAGAGCCATGATCTACCATTTCAAATTAATGAGCCACTTCATAGGTAAAATCCCACTAAATTTTCCCTTTTACTTACACAGGAGTCTAGGAAAAATGGCACACCAGGTGAAGGCTCAGCCCACCAAGATTGCTGGTAGATTGTCTCACCATGGACTTATCCAACTGTTGATCCAAGAGTTGCTGAAAAGGAGGAATATGGAATGGCCTTATTTCTTGTTTTGGAATGGATTTGAGACAATCCTTCAGCCATAAGAGAGGGGGAAGTCTCCTGCCAAAAATTCCAGCACACCAAGGAGTGGGAGAAGAAAGAGAAGGGGTATATATCCAGCAGTAGAAAAACAACCTCCTTCCTCTTCCAAAGAAAAGAAGGTAAAAATGAACTTGGATTTCAGTGAGAAGGGCTAGGAAGTTGTAGCACACAGTGAGAACATTTTAAACCTTCCCTACTCAGATTCTGAAGAGCAGCAAGAGGAAGCTGCATATCTAGCTCTGCAGATTATAGCAGTGATTGAAGAACTGCCATCCCCTACACCAAAAGAGCAAGAGGAACCAACAGAGAAGGATTCCTCCAGTAAACCCAAAACTCAAAGGATAAATCAATTGTTGAGACAAGTGTATGAGATGGAGATTTTGGAAAGGGAAATAAAGAAAAATAATGCTACATTGACCAATAGGAACAAGCTACTACATAAGTCTTACCTAGAGGAGAGAGAAAGATATATTTTCTTAAAAAGACTGAATACAAGGTACCTAAAAGACAATACTAGATTGTACAGGATGATTAGGCTCCAAATACTGTAGCTGAAGGAGGCCAAGGCAAACCCTAGTAGCCACCCCACGTTGAAAACCCTAGCTAAAGCTGCGGTTATCCTTCAGCCTCCAAAAACAAGCCAGGATGCTATTAACCCTCCTAGCATAGAGCCTGCTAAAGAAGAAAGTTTAGCAGATAGACCTAAAAGAACATTTTTGGAAGAAACCTAATAATTTTTGGAAAACAGGGATTTCGGTGGCTTAAGTAGACATTAGGGAAGTTCATTAGCCATCGAAAGCGTTGCTTTTGGAAAGCTAACAATCTCGATAGTCTGGTCTCTTAACCACTGAAAGAAAATAGAGGATTAAAATTAAATTTTGGCATGCAGGACCATTTTTGGGCAAACATAGATGGCTCAGGGACAAAGTCTGAAGATGAAGGATGCAGAGGAAAGCATTAGGAAAGGTTTGTTTCAGTTTTACTATGACATAACAGCAAAAAAGGTCACCAACACCTAGCTGTCAAAATAAAACAGTGACTTAACCAGCAGAGGGCCAGTGACAATGATTTCCAGTAGTTACCTTAGTTATCTGAAGGTTCATACAATGAACTAATTCTACAATTAGTTAGACAAGTAGTTAATTAGGGTTTTTTAACCTAATTTGCAAAAAACAATTATTTTGTTTATTTTTGTTAAAATAGATCTAAGTTTTCAGGATCTGAGTATTTATTAAAGGCTATAAATCCTAAGACTTATTTTATTGAAATGGTTCAACTTCGGAGACTTGTAGACCATTGCTATTGTCAAGCTTCTCATTTTACTCATGACCTAATATAAGCTCTTTTGTTATCATCTGTTCAGCTTCCATTTCTATCTTTTATGTGCTTATTCTTGAATGTGTTATTTAGGTTATATTCAAGTTAATTAATGTCTGATAGTTGTCACCCTATTGGCATGTTGATGTGATTTGAATTATAAGTTCTTTCCTTGTCATGATTTAGCCATTTATATGTATCTATTTTATGTATGAATCTGCCAACATGATAAGTTCTCCATCCCTGCACCATATTGTCAACCTATGAAAAATGGTAATTAGAAGCCTTATCCCTGATTGAGTCTCATCCATGTCTTGAGAGTGTTAGGTTTATAGGTCACCTGACTTGATCCACTTAGAAAACCATAAAAATATTTAAGTTATCAGGAATCCTCGAGCTACAACCTAGAGGAGTTTCCTGGAGTGATAACATATTGGCGCCATTGCCGGGGAGAGAAGACTAAAGATCAGCTTCCCTGGGAGACGACATAGATCCTTACTTTGATGATAAACAAAGCTTGGAAATTATTCTAGTTGTAATCATCTATCTGGAGACTCCATTGAAATAAGGTGGCTTCAATAAGACCAAGTACCAAAGCAAACCCTAGGGGGCCACCAGGAACACTGGTTTCAGATCCAAAATATATTCTGAGAAGAGCTAGGGCTTCACTAAGGCATACCAGCAGTGCTACAAAGGAAGCTACATCAGGTATTTCAAGAAATATTTCTACTATTATTTCTTCTGCTGAAACACTTAATTCTCAGGAATTTATAAATACATCAGAAAATTCTAGGGTTTGGGCATCTTCAAACACTGCTTCTTGTGAAGATCCAATCCCTGATGACTCCACTAGGATAAGTTTTCCACCACCACCTTCTCATCTACTAGCTATATTAGTATTGCCTTCCTCCACCCTTTCCATACCCATTTCCAATATGGTTGCCCCTCAATTGACCAAAATGGAAAGGATCCTAGTATCTAGGTATGCCCCCCTAAATTTGCCTAATCCTCTCTCATCCATGCCCAGTGGAGATTACCTCAAGTACATGCCTAAGTTCATAGGAGAGGGAGATTTCACAGTTGAAGAACATCTAGAGGCATTTTACAGTTATGCTGAGAACACTAACATAGAACAAGAAGATGTGTGGACTAGGGTTTTTGTACAAAGCCTAGATGGTCAGGCTAGGAAATGGTTCAAAGAACTGACTGTTGGGTCAGTGGTAAGCATTGAAGCCCTAGATGACATCTTTCTAAAACATTGGGGAGAGAGGAGAGATCGCCTCTATTATATCACAGAGTTCAGCAACTTGAAAGGAGAGAATGGGGAGTCTGTCTCCAACTTCACCAAGAGGTTCAACAATATGTACAGCAAGATCCCCACTGAAATCAAGCCCACCGATAACTCAGCTAGGATAACTCATGCAAATGCCGTTGACTCTTATTTCTGCCTACTTCTTAGAGAAAGGAGGTCTACCTCCTTATCACTCATGTAGGATGCTTCCCTAGAGGTAGAATCAAACATTGTGGCATCTCAGAAGGTCAAAGGAAAGATAGACAGGAAGAAGAAGCCAGCAGACCCTATTGGGGCTTCTTCATTAGAGAACAAGATTGACAAAATGACCAAACTGTTAGATAACTTGACAGTTGAAATGTCTAAGATGAAGGACCGAGGATAGATAACTGTGAGGGGTAAAGGGCCAAGTGATTTTGTTCCCCGAAACCCTAATTTTGTCCCTTACAGAAGAGGCAACCCCTCAGTTCAGATTCTCATAAGGGAAAGGAATCAAGGGGAAGATCAGAGAATAAGAGTTCCATTTCAGAATGTTGTATTAGGATAAGAGCCTGAATTCATTGAAGAAGAAGGAGATCCAGTGCATGGACGATGAGGTGGACTATTCTATTCTGACATAGGCAGAATATGAGGAAGCCCTAATTGATAAGCAGATCAGTGAAGAAGCTGTATATCAAGCTAATGGTCAGGGAGGGTACAATTTGAGGTCCAAGTTGGTTGCCCTTGTTAAGAAGAATGTTGTACCTGTCAAACAACCTACTGCACCAACTAAAAAGGCTATTGTTTTACCAAAGAAAGTGGCTATCATTTCCAAATAATTACAAAAACTAGCACCTTCATCAAGCCCTATCCATGTCCAACTCAAATATCTAGTACATGAGGTAAGGTTTCCTGATAGGCTGCATTATTCTTTCAACCTTGAGTCAGAGATTCAGAAATTAAAGATCCCTTTCCCATTAATTGAGCTAATGAAAAATGATGCATTCAAATCTTCTATTTTGAATTCTCTTCAGCCAAAGGTACATATTGATACTGACTTTGTAAGTCTTCAAGATGAGAAACCTATTGTAACCCCAGGCCCGAGGATAAAATACCTAAAGGACTCATGCCCACCTTTCTATATATCCTTGAATATCCATGATAAAGTCCTTCGTAACTGTTTGCTGGATTCAGGAGCTTCCCATAACCTAATGCCAAAGGCTATGATGGATGAGCCGCGGTCTCAGCCTTACCAATCCCTACCATGATTTATTCTCCTTTGACTCTAGAAAGGTCAAGTGCTTGGGCCTCATCAAAGACCTTGTTGTGAACCTAACTCAGCTACCTTCAAAAGCATCATGATGGACATTGTAGTGGCTAATACCCCTCCCAAGTTTGGTCTCTTGTTTTCTTGATCCTGGAGTAAAAGGCTATGTGGCACCCTTCAGATGGACCTTACATATGCCACCATCCCAATGTTTGGAGGGGAGACCAAGAGGCTTTACAGGGAGAATCAGCTTGCCTACATCATAAGCAATGAGAGCAATTCAGTGAATCACCCCATATATGCAGTAGACACTAATTTTGGGTCATGCATTCTACAAATAGATGATTCTCAGCAAACATCAGTCCAGCTTACTAAGCCCACCTGTCAGCAACCTGAATAAGTGACCACAGCAGTCTAGAACATGTATTTTGATGGAGCAAGCACTCAAAGCTCAGCAGGTGCAGGTGTAGTATTGATCTCTCCATCCAAGGAAAATATTAATCTGTCTTATAAGCTTGATTTTAAAACCACTAACAATATAGCAGAATATGAAGCCTTGCTGTAAGCTTCCAGGGAGATGGGGATCATGTGCATGAGAATTTTTGGGGATGTAGACCTTATTATATAGCAGGTCAACAACACTTTTTAGACAAAAAATGTCATACTAAAGGCCTACAGGGACGAGGTATGGAAACTCAGACACTCCTTTATGTTTTTTGAAATGTCATATACACCTAGGGATTTGAATCACCTGGTTGATTCCTTGGCTATCTCTGCAAGTCTGTTTGTTCCTCCTTTACCTCCTCAGCTTAGCTATAATGTTCAGGTTAAGTACAGACCTTCCCTTCCAGATAATGTCAAATTTTGGAAGGTGTTTGAGAATGATGATGAGCTTAGAAAATTCCTTCAGCTAGTAGATGAATTCTCTGATATACATATAGATCAGGAAAACCTAAACATGGAGGAATCCAAATAGCTCAAGTTGAAAGATAAAATGGCTGATCAGAACATTTTTTAATTACCTAGCAATTATATACCTCGGGGTCTAGTACCTCTGGAAGAGCTTTTCGATCATAATGACATCCCTTTCAATCCTGCCAAAAAGGAGCAAGACCCTGCTGTCCAAGAGCAAAACATAGGTAGCCAAAGCCATCCAAAACTGATAAATCTGTCCACTGAGTTGACTGCTGATCAGAAGTCCAAATTTTGCAGCCTGATAAAATAATTTACTAATATTTTTTCCTGGGAGTATAGTGACCTAAAAACCTATGACACCAATATCATCCAGCACAGGATTCCTTTGGAGAAAGACACCATCCCTTTCAAGCATAAGCTGAGATCCATCAGTCCTCTCCTACTACTTGTAATTGAAAAGGAAATCCATAATCTCCTCAAATCCAAAATCATAATCCCCCTCAGGTATTCCAAGTGGATTTCCAACCTAGTGGTGGTAAGGAAGAAGAATGGGGAAATCAGGTTGTGTGTGGATTTTATAAACCTGAATAAGTGTTCCAGAAAAGACAACTATCCACCGCCCAAGATGGAACACATGTTATAAAGAGTCTCAGGGGCTAGGGTTATGTCATTTCTGGATGGCTTCTTTGGATACAACCAAGTTGCTATGCACCCTGATGACCAAGAGAAGACTGCTTTTACTACCCCCTGGGGCACTTTCATGTATGCTAAAATGCCATTTGGGCTGATGAATGCTGGGGATACTTTTCAGAAAGCCATGGACCTAGCTTTTGTTGGGTTGAAAGATAAATTTGTGCTTATATAATTGGATGACCTAACTATTTACTCTCACAGCCATCATGACCATTTGCAACATTTGAGGAAGGTATTTCTGAAGTGCAGAAGGTATGGAATATCACTCAATACTAAGAAGTCCCAGTTTTCACTCTGTGAAGGGAAACTCCTAGGTCACATAGTATCAGCTAAAGGTGTAAAGATTGATCCAGTAAGGGTGGAAGCAATCCAGAAGCTATCCATACCAAGGTCAAAAAGGGACATTCAGTCCTTTTTGGGTAAGATAAACTTTTTCAAGAGGTTCATCCCTAATTTCTCCGAGCTGGTAAAACACATAACAGCCATGCTGAAAAAGGATGGAGAAATAAAATGGGCTGACTAGGAAAGAAGCTAATTCAAAGACATCAAGAAGGCTATCATGGAGGCCCCATCCTTGATTAGTCCTAACTATACAAAGAGTTTTTATATCTTCTTTTTTGCACCCTATGACATAGTGGCAGCTATGCTGCTAGAAAAAGATAATGAGCGTCTTGATCATCCAATTGCATTCTTCAGCAAAACCTTGAGAGATGCTGAGCTGAAGTATGATCCAATTGAGAAACAGGCTTATGCTCTCATAAAGTCATTGAAGACTTTCAGAATCTACATTCTCTATGCAAAATTCCTTCCATATGTCCCTTCAGCTGCTGTGAAGGATGTTTTGACTCAGCTTGACATTGATTGGAAGAGAGCTAAGTGGATTACCAAGCTCATTGAGTTTGATATAGAGGTAAAGCCCACTAAGCTAGTAAAGGGACTAGGTCTGGCCAAACTCATGGCTAAAGAAAACTTTGAACTAATGGGGATAAACTTCACATGTGTCAAATTAGCAAAAGTGCAAACTATGGTAGTAGAAAAAGTAGATTAAGATTAGAATGACATTCCACCAGTGGCTAAAAACTTGTCTTCATGTGAGTGGTACTCAGGTATTATTCATTTTTTGTAGAAATTAGAAGTTCCTCCTGATCTCACTCATAATCATGGACGGGCTCTTAAATTAAAGTATGTTAAGTTTTGCACAGTTGACAAACTGTTGTACTAGAAAGATCTATCTGGAGTTTTGTTGAGATGTTTGGATAAGGAAGAATCATATCAGATAATGAACCACTTTCACTCCAGCACATGTGGGGGCCACCATTATTGGAAGACCACAACCCACAAGATCGTGAGGGCAGCATACTACTAGCCAATCCTTTTTGCTGATGTATGTACTTTTGTAAGGGACTATGACCAATGCCAAATATTTATAGGGAAGCAGCAGCTCAAATCCTTGCCCCTTGGGCCTATTACGGTGAATGGGCCTTTTCAACAATGGGGTCTAGATTTCATAGGTGAAATAAATCCATCTTCTAGTGGGTAGCATAAATGGATCCTAGTACCCATAGACTACTTTACCAAATGGATAGAGGCAGTGCCCACCAAGAATGCCACTCATCAGGTCATCATGAGATATTTATATGAGAATATCTTTAGCAAGTTTGGCTTCCCAGTAAGGTTAGTAACTGATAATGCACTAGCTTTCAAAGCTGGGGTATTAGTGAGAATGTGTGAGTCAATGGGCATTCAGCTGGTGCATTCCACATCCTATTATCCTCAAGGAAATGGCCTGGCTGAGTCATCCAACAAAAGCCTAGTCAGGATCATAAAAAAACTATTGGAGACAAATCAGAAAAGCTGGGATTCTAATCTTAAGTTTTCTTTATGGGCTGATAGGGTAATAGACAAAAGGATCTATAGGGACTTCTCCATTCAAGTTATTTTATGGTACTGAGGCCATTTTTCCAATTCATCTCATTCTGCCAGTGGAAAAATTCTTTCAGGAAGAGGAAGATGAACCAAATGATATGGTGAGGAGAATGATGGATTTGGTGGAGTTGCAGTAAGTCAGGGAACAAGTGATAGGAAAATCAGAAGCCCATCAATAGAGGATAAAGGTCATGTTAGACAAAAGGGCAAGAGTAGATAACTTTCAAGTTGGAGATTGGGTCCTCAAGTGGGATGTTGTCAGATAGGACAAGGGAAAACATGGAAAGTTTGATTCTTTGTGGATTGGCCCTTTTGTGATAGCTCAGGTACATAAGAATAACACCTTCAAATTGTAGAATCTGGAAGGGGAAGAGGTGTTTGATGGCCGAGTAAATGGGTGGTTTTTGAAACTTTACTTTATTTGAGGCTTTGAGGCCTTGTCATTGTAAATTAGTAGTTAGTAGGTTGTTTTTGCTTACAGAATAAACTCCATGCCCAATGAAACAGTAAATGATAATGTTAAGTTTTTAGTTGTTTTCAGAGAAAGGCATTTTGTTCTGGGATTCTTGGGACCTCACTGGGAGGTTCCCATCCCCAAGTAAGAGATAGATGTTATCTCCCAAAATAAATTTATTTTGATAGTATGAAGAATTTGATTCATGTAATGAAAGATCTGAGGATGACTAACAAATTGAAGGTCTCTGTTTTTTATATGGTTGAAAAATTTGGAAGTTATAGCTTTTGGTGGCGTAGGTAAGGTTCTTAATAGCTCATTAGCCACTGAAAGGATATGTTTTAGTAGCTAACGGTTTAATGAGGGATAAAATTAAACCACCAAAAGCGGGCTTGAGCAAGTAAAATGAAAAAACACTTTCGGTGGCTTAGGCGAGACTTCAAATGACTCATTAGCCACTGAAAAGTGTTGCTTTCGATAGCTTAGGTAAAAGACCAAGGAGGTTGTTAACCACCGAAAGTGGACAAAAGGTGACATGGGTAAAGGCGCTTTTAGTGGCTTAGGCGAGACTTCAAACATCTCATTAGCCACCAAAAGGTGATGCTTTCAGCATCTTAGCGAAAAGTTGAAGACAGGCTTTAACCACCGAAAGCAGGCGAAAAGGCATTCGGGAAAAAGTGCTTTCAGTGGCTTAGGAGAAAGCTCTGACATTTCATTAGCCATTGAAAGGATAGGTTTTCGGTGGTTAAAAGGAATATTCGGTGAGGCCACTATCCGCCGAAAGCTGGGTTTCACCACGATGCTGGGAAAATGTTTTCGGTGGGTTAGGAAAAAGGGATATTGTTATGTAGATAAATTCCTATGGCTTGGGGTACCACAATAGACAGATTAAATCCAAAAATCAATCCTTCCCTATATGCAAGAGAAACCAAACATCTAACACTAAAGGATCTTGATTCGTACCTTATTCCGGACGGTTGATGTAGATCCTCGTTGAGCTTTTCCACTCTCGCTTGTATTAGCAATTTGATTCCTCAACATTCAACAAACAAGACAAGCATGCTATCATAATTGTGTTAGACCTACTCTAGCATACATAATTAATAACATATAAGCATTTACAAGCATCCATGGATCAAATACTCATTTAAATACACATTATTGGACAAGAAAAGATATTTCTATTAATATAAAATAGAGATTACAATAGTGACAACCTCTGTCGGCACGTCTGCGAATCAGAGAAACTGAGTCCCCCACTTGGGCCTCCACCACTTCAATCCTCCATCTCTCAATAGAAAGCTCACAAGAAAAAGGAAAGCTTGGGAGGAACACAAAGTGCTAGAAGGGACAAAGGGATGCAGACTCAAGTATAAGCTCTGGCAACAATGGACTATAGTTTTCTTGCTCTTCAATTCCTCCCCTTTCAATGTATCCAAATGGTTCCTTATATAGCTCTTCAATGGGGTAATGGAAGGTCAAATCCGAGTGATATCAAGGCATATAGAAGGCCAAGAGACAAGTGACTTGGATCCACATCAAGGAAAACTCCAAAACTATTTGGCCTTTTGCACACATCCTGATGTATGCAAGTTTAAGGGTCAAATCCACATATATACGCGAGAAAGGGATTACAAGTCGTGTATGGCAATTATTGCATGTTTTTAGGGATGATATTGGAAACATCAAAGGTACAAAAATGGTCCATGGGATCTAAAGAGTCTGTAGAGGGACAGGGAAGGACATAAAGTTGTGATCCACCATGTGTGGCAAAATCAGCTATAACAGATGCCCCCTAATGTGTGAGGTCAAAGGGGTCATACGATGGCTGAAATACATTATAATTCCCTCCCAGAAGTGGAGTGATGAAGAACCTAGTGGAAGACCTAGCCATCCAATCAGTATAATACAATGATCAAAGTCTGCACATAACTGTAGGTAGATGTAGTAGTCCTAGATACATAAGAGTACAATGGCCATGAATAGGCATGATACAAAATATGACACGTGTGGTCATCGCCACGTACAATATAGATAGCTCAGAATATCCATGATGAAGATATACACAAGATCATGATCTCCAGGTAGGATGAAGATATATAATGGATCAAGATCTCCAAAATTTTTGGAAATATTTGACATATACTAGAATCAAGTCACGATAGATGAAATCTCATGAACACTTGGATGATTAAGGAGGTAGCATATATGATATGCCACCAGTATAGAAGGTCTTATAAACAAGCTGCTATGAGTACATGTCGTACTATGTGAATATAGGTGTTGAGGTCAAACATAGTATTCCATCGTCTGATTACCGGTCATTGATGTATACCATTAACAGACAAGAGATCTTCCACCGATAATGAAAATGGGAGTCAAGGTACTAGAGTGCAAACTAACAAGTGTGAATAAATGTGTTGAGGTCGAACACTTGAGACAATCCATCGATCAGGGGACATTGATGTATTCCCAAAAACTGTCAATGGCGAGAGAACCTGCCACTGATGACTGCAAGTCTCAAGGCACTCAAAAATGACTCTAGATTCCTATCCTAGAATAAATGATCTGAAGTCGATGGGATGAAATCCATTGGAAGGAGGGCATTAAGGCATCCCCCATTATCCAACACGAGGTACTCAACAAAGATGTATAATGTGGAAGGACTCGATCATAATGTGCACAAAATAGTAACTGTACCGGGAATGATCGACATGCAAAGTCAAGATAACTAAGGAATCGCTGAATCAGGTTTCAACTTCCTTCGAACAAGAGCATAAAGCTGAATGGTGACTAAACGTAGGCAACATAAACTCGATATACAAAATTGGGACATCTCTGTGACATAGGAGGCATCAACAGAGGCTCCATAGGGACTAGAAGCTTAACCAATCAATGGAGATAAACTCAGAGAAACGAGTACAGCTCCTAAAATCAAACTATTAACCCAACCAATGGATGTGATATGCAGTGCTCTATTCGAAGGTGACATGAATCGACTGCTGCCAAAGATAACATCTTTTCTTGTCTGGCTTTTCGGTTTTTTGATTTTTTGGACTTTTTCAAATATTTTGAAAAGCTTGAAAAATAATAAAAGTGCTTTATAGTTACAGACTAGGAGGAGATGCATGTCAAGGGACAAACAAACTAGTTCCGAGCAGCAGAACATACCTATGCTCAATGCAAGGACACACGTGTAGGATAGCGACACTTGGGGGAAAGTCCCTTCCTGGTAAAAATAGGAATCAAGCTGCAAAGGATATACAAAATGGCTCTGCGTGGCTAGACATGAGACAAGCTCGGGCTATATGGCTGATACTCAAAGTCAGGGAATCTAGCATAAGACTCAATGAGGCAGGCAAAGCTCATGATAATGCAATTACAACTTGACATAAGGGAGTCCCGAGGAAAATGGCCAGCATAAAGTTCAAGAGGAGTATGAAGCTCTGGCTCAAGGACATGGCGGGACTAAAGGGGACTCCTGGACCTAAGAGAGGACTCACAACATGGGTACCAAATGCAAAATGGAGCTAACTAGGATACCCATGTATAGGAAAGCTATACCATTCACATAGTACCACTTCTAACAGTAGCATGAAGGTTCTGCGATACCATGGAATGGGTTCGTACCTAAGGTTAAAATGAAACAGCCATAAGGTCGTGCAAAATGCAAGAAGATGTGAAATCCTAACCTATATGCCAATTTAGACATGATACCTGTGATAGGAACGAATGGGTTGAAACCTCGAAGAAAGTGTACAAAAACTGGACCCTACATGACGACCATATTAGTCCAAAACAACCCAAAATAGTCAGTAAAAAATCCAAAATATAGGGAATAGGGAGGAATGATCATGACAAATAAATTCAAAGGAAATAGTGTGGTGGGTTATGGGACATAAAAAGGAAAGTAAGGTGTAGACCCAATGTTCACGTATCCACTACCACCCCCATGAGGGTGACCACCAGTGTAAAGACCGAGCGAAGGGAATAAAAATATTCCACAAATGGAGTACAGGATGGAATATGACTACTCTCAAATCTATGAGCATGGTAAGGGGTTGTGATGCCCCCAAGTCTGACACCAGGGTCTTTACTAGGACCAAGGACGGGTGATAGGATACCAGGCATGCCGAAAATAAAAGGACCCAAAATCAAGAGAGCCTAAATATACTTAAGTAACCATGATCCCAAAGGCCAACTAGTGCACAAAGAACACACTCCTAAGAAAATATATAGCCAAAATACAAGCAAACTAAGGGGAGGATATGTGAGCTCCCAAATGCAGCAGGTATGTCTCACCAAGGAGAGGCTAGAAACTCCCATACACTACAAGCAGAGGTACGTAACGAATTTTAGTGGCCCTCAGCTTCAACGCATATAGTGACTATGCTATCTAATCTCTACCTGACTAGGACACTCACAGAATAACCTTTGCAAGTACCCCCTGTGATACCTAGGTAAGGCAACTAAGGTCACCTCAATAAAACCAATGCTCAAGTAGACAATCGCAGGAGGGATTGACCATATGGGTAGGGTAGAAAATCCTAAAACTCTCGAAAGAGCCCCCAGATATGAATACAATCCTGGAAATATCTCCAGTGCCACTTAGTTACAACTAGGGGTCATCCCAATCATAACCGCTCACACTGCCTCTTGCTTAACTCCCTTGTAAGAGGAGGATCCTGAGAAAACTAATTATATAAAGGAATTTCACACTCTCAACTGGACAGACACATAAATGTTTCATTTAGTGGTCTTGTAGAATTTACTCACAATGAACTATTCCAAGACCCTAAAACCTAGTCTTGTTGGTGCACCCTATACAAGAAAAGAGTGTAATTCATTTTAAATTATGCATTGATTTTAATTGGCTGTGATTACTCAAAGGGAAATGGTTGTGCAACTAATGATATGAAGAATCAGTAGTGAAATAAAAGTTCACACCTAACAAGCAATGCCAAGTACAATCTTGTAGAATGAAAAACAGGGTATGCCACTACATGAGATGCATAAATATATATTCCTTTCCGAATTCCAATGCAATCCTTCCTATATGAAAGCCTAAATAAAAATCTCATCCAAGCAATCCAATGCAAGTACCTCCTCAAATCCATATGCAAAAAATGCAACTACCTTGTATTTTTCAATATAAAAGAATGAAAAATGCAATAAAAGTCAACTAAACTCTCAGTCTCTGCAGCAAGTATAAAACACAAGCCCAGCAAGACACCGAAACAAAAAAGAGTAATGCACTAATGGGAAAAAAAAGGATAAATGACTAAAATTAATTTCAAAGAACAATCAATGAAAAAGAGGTCTCTGGTCATAAAAGAAGCATCCAATAGACAACATCAGACCCAAGGAAGACTCAACCACACTCACAACCCACCCAACAACTTCCGACAACATCAAACTCACCAAAAGGGAGGATGTACATGACTAATTAAAGAAAATCTGTGTATATACATGAATTTTGGCCAAAAAGTTGCATGTATACACATATTTTGGCCAAAAACATACATGTGTACGCGACTTTTGGCCAAAAATCCATGTATGTACGTGACTTTTGGCCAAAAACCTGCGTATACAGAGAAGACAGTGGTAAAAAGCAGGCCAAGGGTCAAACCAACAAAGGAGAGTGTCAATGGATGAACATACTATAGAATGCAACACAGAAAACAAGGAGAAACAAAGAGCAAGTCAAGAATATCAAGCACATTGTGCCCCCAAACCCCAAAGAAAAATAAGGAACGTCCCCAGCGGAGTCACCAATTCTATTACGGAGATAAATTCCTATGGCTTGGGGTACCACCACAGACAGATTAACTCTAGAAATAAATCCTTCCCTATATGCAAGAGAAACCAAACATCCAACACTAAAGGATCTCGATTCGTACCTTATTCCAGACGGTTGATGTAGATCCCCATTGAGCTTTTCCACTCTTGCTTGTATTATCAATTTGCTTCCTCAACATTCATCAAACAAGACAAGGATGCTAGCATAATTGTGTTAGACCTACTCTACCATATATAATCAATAAAATATAAGAATTTACAAGTATCCATGGATCAAAGACTCATTGAAATACACATTATTGGACAGGAAAATATATTTCTATTGTTATAAAACAGAGATTACAATAGTGACAACCTCTGTCGACATGTCTATGAATCGAAGAAACTGAGTTCCCCACTTGGGCCTGTACCACTTCAATCCTCCATCTCTCGATAACAATCTCACAAGAAAAATGAAATCTTGGGAAGAACACAAAGTGCTCCAAGGGACAAAGGGATGCAAACTCAAGTATAAGCTCCAACAACAATGGACTATAGTTTTCTTGCTCTTCAATTCCTCCCCTTTCAATGTATCCAAAGGGTTCCTTATATAGCTCTTCAATGGGGTAATGTAAGGTCAAATCCAAGCAATCTCAAGGCATATAGAAGGCCAAGAGATAAGTGACTTAGATCCACATCAAGGAAAAATCCAAAACTATTTGGCCTTTTGCACACATCTCGATGTACGCGGGTTTAAGGGTTAAAAGTCGCGTATGGAAATTATTGCATGTTTTTAGGGATGATTTCGGAAACATCAAAGGTACAAAAATGGTCCATGGGGTCTAAAGAGTCTACAGAGGGATAGGGAAGGCCATAAAGGTGTTATCCACCATGTGTGGAAAAATCAACTATAACAGATATCATTCCATTAGCCACCGAAAGCCATCATTTCAGCGGCCAGTAGACAAACTCCCAAAGGTTGTTCACTACCGAAAATATAAACTGTGGAAATGATTAGAAAGTGCTCAAATCAAACCCCGTCAGCAAGATAAACAATCAGTGGAGGGTGTGACAAACCACCAAAAGGACTTGAGCCTGCATAACTGCATGTGGAAATAAGTGAAGGAGGTTGTTATAAAACTGATAAAGGACTGATAGGATCTGAAACCTTCATTTTTGTTCCACCTATCAAAAGAGCAACATAAAATATCACTAGGGATCCAGGTTGATTTGAAGTATGATTGTTGGGAAAGGGTTATCGAGGAGATCAACTACAGCCATCACCTTATGACCTCAGCATCCATCATGACATCAAAATCCCTCATAATCAGTGCCAAAAAATCCAGTACATTTCACTCTCAATCTTAGCATTTCTCTCCACCAAAAATCCATCTCTGAGAAGTAGCCTGCTAACACAGTGTCATACAGAACTCCAACTTATTTTTGCAGGTACCCAGGAGTAAGATGAAGAAGGGAGGACCTGCTCTCAGGTAGGAGTTGGGAGATATCAGCTATTTGGAAGCACATCCAAAGGTCTGTAAAATTTTCCATGATGTTGACTACTATAGGTTTTGTGAGAAGATACAAGGTTCACATCAGCAGGTGGCTGAGGCATTTTACCTCTCATTTGATGGCTCTAAGGTAGTCATAGGAAAAGAGGAATTCCACATAGATGAAACCCTAATCACTGAACTGACTGAACTCCCTGGAACAGGAGAAAAATGGTTCAAAACCACCACACCAAAAGATGTAGAGTTCAGGTCTTACCTAAATCCTAAGCATAGACGGGTGGTGTGGAAGAAGAGTGTGCCATCATCCTGGTTAGAAGAGAGGTGGCAGCAACTGTTGAAGGTCATTGTGGTCTACATAACATGTGAAGGAATATATAACAGAGCCATGATCTACCAGTTCAAATTAATGAACCACTTCACAGATAAAATCCCACTAAATTTTCCCTTTTACTTACACAGAATTCTAGGAAAAATGGCACACTAGGTGAAGGCTCAGCCCACCAAGATTGTTGGCAGACTGTCTCACCATGGCCTTATCCAACTTTTGATCCAAGAGTTGCTGAAAAGGAGGAATATGGCATGGCCTTATTTCATGTTTTGGAATGTACTTGCCAGAAGAGAAGGGGAAGTCCCCTGCTAAAATGTCTAGTGCACCAAGGAGTGGGAGAATAAAGAGAAGGGCTATATCCCCAGTAGTAGCAGAACAACCTCCCTCCTCTTCCAAAGCCAAGAAGGTAAAAAGGAACTTGGATTTTAGTGAGAAGGGTCAGGAATTTGTAGCACATAGTGAGAACATTTTAAACCTTCCCTACTCAGATTCTGAAGATGAGCAAGAGGAAGGTGCAGAACTAGCTCTACAGATTGTAGCAGTGACTGAAGAATTACCATCCCCTACACCAAAAGAGCAATCGAAACCAGTAGAGAAGGCTTCCTCTAGCAATCCCAAAACTCAAAGGATAAATCAATTACTGAGGCAAGTGTATGAGATGGATATTTTGGAAAGGGAAATAAAGAAAAATAATGTTCCATTGTCGAGTAGGAACAAGCTGCTACATAAGTCTTACCTAGAGTAGAGATAAAGATATATTTTCTTAAAAACATCAAATACAAGGTACCTAAGAGACAATACTAGATTGTATAGGATGATTAGGCTCCAAAGAATGTAGCTGAAGGAGGCAAAGGAAAACCCTAGCAGCCACCCCACGTTGGAAACCCTAGTTGAAGCTGCAGTTAGCCTTCAGCCTCTAGAAACAAGCCAAGCTACTGTTAACCCTCCTAGAATAGAGCCTTATGAAGAAGAAATCTTAGCAAACATGTCTAAAAGAACATTTTTGGAAGAAACCTAATAATTTTTGGAAAACAGGGCTTTTGGTGGCTTAGGCGGACACTGGGGCAGTTCATTAGCCACCAAAAGTGCTGCTTTTGGTAGCTAATCATCCCAATAGTCTAGCCTCTTAACCATCGAAAGCAGATAGAGGCTTAAAATTAAATTTTGGCATGCAGGACCAGTTTTGGGCAAATATAGATGGCTCACGGACAAAGTCTGAAGATGAAGGACGTGGAGGAAAGCATCAGGAAAGGTCTCTTTCAGTTTTACTATGACATAACACCAGAAAAGGTCACCAACACCTAGTTGTCAAAAGAAAATAGTGACTTAACCAGCAGAGGGCCAGTGACAATGATTTCCAGTAGTGACCTTAGTTATATGAAGGTTCATATAGTGAACTAATTTTACAATTAGTTAGACAAGTAGTTAATTAGGGTTTTTTAACCTAATTTGCAAAAAACAATTATTTTGTTTATTTTTGTTAAAAAAGATCCAAGTTTTCAGGATCTAAGTATTTTGTAAAGGATATAAAGGCTAAGACTTATTTTATTAAAAGGGTTCGACCTCGGGGACTTGTAGGCCATTTCTATTGTCAAGCTTCTCATTTTTCTCATGACCTAATATAAGCTCTTTTGTTATCATCTATTCAGCTTCCATTTCTGTCTTTTCTGTGCTTATTCATGAATGTGTTATTCAGGTTATATTCAAGTTAATTAATGTCTAATAGTTGTCACCCTCTTGGCATGTTGATGTGATTTGAATTATAAGTGCTTTCCTTGTCATGATTTATCCATTTATATGTATTTGTTTTATGTATGAATCTGCCAGCATGATAAGTTCTCCATCCCTGCACCATATTGTCAACCTCTGAACAGTGGTAATTAGAAGCCTTATCCCTGATTGAGTCTCATGCATGTCTTGAGAGTGTGAGCTTTATAGGTCACCTGAGTTGATCCACTTAGAAAACCATAAAAAGATTTAAGTGTCCGCAATTTGCAATCCTCATAATATCTTAGATCAATGGTGAAAACATGCATTCACAGAAAACGTACTAGAGAGTATTTATAGAAAGAATGATGAGTGAGAGAAATTGTCTCTGGGATCCATATCAATGCAACAGTAGTAGCAAATAGAGACCAAAGAAAAATAGTGACATATAAACTTAAAGAATATCTGGAAATCAAATAAAACCAAAAATGGTGGTAGGGTGGCACTAGGGCAGGAAACATGCTTGTAGGGGGTCGTAGCCTCCTTCCATTAATAGCTGGTAAACATAGTGTCACAACATCCTTTCAGTAGTAGCTGATAAAACCAGAGGGTCATAGCCTCCTTCCAGTAGCATCTAGTAGACAAGGTGTAGTATCGTCCTTACAGTAGCAAGCTGATAAAACTAGGGGGTCGTAGACTCCTTCCAATAGTTGCTGGGAAATAGGGTGTAATACCATCATTGTCTGTAGAAGTAGGAATAAACTATTTTTAAATATAATTTTGCATTAATAGGAAGTATTGGTGGTTTACCCAATTGGACCTCCACAATAAATTCGTTTTATGTGTGTTCTTGTTGATCATGCATGTTAATAAATAATTTAAAAGTGGTTTAAATTGTTAAAAGTCATCAATACTGATTCACCCCCCCCCCTCTCAGTATTTTCCAACACTCCAACAATTGGTATCAAAGTAGGTTCCTTCACTATAGTTTAACCACTCGAAGGAAGATCCTACTTAAAAACCACTATGGATCAACAAAAAGGGTTAGCCACCAACATACCTCCATTATTCACAAGAGAAAATTATGCATACTGGAGTGTGAGAATGAAGTGCCATCTTATGTCCCCTGGCTGGAAGGTTTGGGAATCAACTGAAAAGGAGTATAAAATAAGAGGCAACCTACCTACAGATAGTTTGGAACTAGACCAATATGAGGGTAATGCAAAAACCCTTAGAATGCCATCTTGTGTGGATTGACAAACTCTGTATTTACAAAAGTTATGCGATGCAAGACTACCAAACAAGCTTGGGATAAGTTAAATATTATCTATGAAAGGACATATAAAGCCAAAGAATCCAAGCTTCAGACATATAAAGGACAGTTTGAAATCCTTAAAATGAAAGAAGAAGAAAATATTGGGGAATACCTTCTAAGAGTAGATGAGGTTGTCAATGATATTAGAGGTCTTGGAGGAAAATTAGAAGAAAGCGAAGTGGTTAACAAGGTACTAAGAACATTTCCAATGAAGTATGACTCAAAATTTCCACTCTAGAAGAATGAGATGACCTTGATGCCATGACAATAGATGAACTACATGGGATCTTCACTGTATATCAGATGAGGATGGGGCATACTAAACCTTCAAGAAAAGGAGCAGCATTTAAAGCCCTATCAGAACCAATTAGAGAACCTAGATGATGAAGAAGATATTTTCATTAGAAAACTTGAGAAAGGTACTGGGAAATAGAAAGGAAATATACCCTTGAAATGTTTTAACTGTGGAAGAATTGGACATTTTGCCAATAAGTGTCCTCACCCAAAACAAGAGGAAAGTGATCATAAATAATCTTGTTGTCATAAGTGTAAGACCATGGATAAGAAGAAGTTTAAGAAAAAGAAGGAAAAATTCTATTCCAAAGAGGATAACGATGATGAAAGTGAATATGTAGAACTTCTATTTATGGGGACATTAACTTCATATGAAGAATCAAGAGTGGAACTAGAATCTCAATACATAGTTGTTATTGATGAAATTGAAAAATGTAGGAGAAGGAACAAAGTTTTGAAATATAAACTGTCAAAGTACCAAGAATAAACAAATCAAATTATTATGGACTTGAAGAACCAACTTCAAGAGGCCAAGAATACTGAAGAGGACGTAGTAGTTCTACTCAAGGAGAGAATCCAAGATTCTAAAAAACTTGAAAAAGAGATTATTCAACTTAGAAAATGGGTTGATGAAAAATATATCGAATCAAAGTTTGAGAAAACCTCAAGGATATTAGATGATATCTTAAGTAGCCAAAGACCATCAAGTGATAAATATGGTATAGGATATGACAAATTAAAGAAGCCATAATATTCCTCTGTCACAAACCAACGTGGAAATAAAAGAAGCTATGTTGATGCACTAAAACGTCCTGTTAAAAAGGAAGAAAGCAAGAAATATGTTCCATCCTTTCATGAAAAAGAAAGAACTAATGAGGTGTCTAAGAGACCAATGACGAATAAATATCAACAAATATTTTTTAGTCATTATTACTCTTGTAATAATTTTGGTTATAAAGCCCCGAAATGTAGAGCTTATGGAAAGGTTCATGAATACAAGAAGGATACGTCTAGTAACAAACCAAAAGAAATCAATCATAACCATCTTGGACCTCTTCAAAGATATGACATAGAGTGTTACAAATGTAATAGCTTTGGACATATGGCTAGAGAATAAAAGCTAAGAAAGAGTGTTTTAGTAGAGTGTTAGAAACAATGGAAGGAGGAAGATCAAATAGTTTCTATACGTAAAGGAAAGTTCTATGGTTATTGTCATTGCTATCACAAGTTTGGTCACAAAGCTATTGATTGTAGAACCAAGGGAAAAGATCATTGTATGGAATCAAGAAACAAGGAAATAAAAGACCTGTAGGTAGGGTATCTCAAAAAAGGACATGGAGAAGAAATTCATATTATGAAGACTTGGAAGAAACAAAAATTTCAAACATCAGTGAGGTCTTGACTCTCCAAATAGGGTGAGAATAATAGTTCCATATATAAAAATGACATCCATTATGAGGAAAAGCAAGATGGAGATATAAAAGAATACACCAATGAATATGGAGATGAAGGTGATGAAGAAGGATATAGTGATTATTGTAGAATTATTTTCTAAATATCTCACATGATCTAAAGAAAACCCAAAAAATAACTTTAGGAGGGATCATATACTCAATGGGAGTTAAATTCCGAAAATTCCAATTCGTATCTAAGAAAAAATTCAATTGGTATCTAATGTTGAAGTATGATGAAATTTATATTCCTCAAAGACAAGAAATGATCAGGGTTGAATGGTAAGACTAGTGCATGGTTGACATAGAGAAAAGGTGCATAGAATTGGCTTGAAGTAAATTGAGAGAGACTCAATAATGGAGCAGAAGGAAGCACAGTGATAGGGGGAGTCTATTAAGATATCACTTAGGTTATTATTTTCCACTGTTTTCAAAGGGGGGGAATGTTTAGATGTTTCCATCAATGACAAAGGGGGATATTTTTGAGAATATAGTTGTCATCAATGTCAAAAGAGTGCAGGAATGACAACGGAATAACTAATAGACTTGGTAGCAAGATGAACTCAATAAAAGACAAAGGATATGTTATGTGGATTGTCAATTGATCTCAATGGATTTCAGTAATGACAAAGGAATAAGTAATGGCAGGGTAAGCAATGACATATGTGAGAAATATAGAAAGACAAATGAGAATATCCAGCAAGGGGATCAAGTCAGACAAATTTCGATTGAGTTTTATTGATCAATCAACGGAGATATAATATGGACTTAGATCTAACAACTGTCATCAATTTTGCTACATGAAAACACACAGAAGATAATAGTCAGGAAAGGAAAAAAACTTGTAATATAATCGTCCCTCCATCGGCAGATGAGCACGATCGCCAAGGAAGATCAATGCTCAAAAATTATTCTACATGATGAAGTTGCGCAATGTTAATTAAGCTCTGCGAGCACGGAATTTTCATGAAGATCAGTTAATACTATTTCAAGTCCACCGTTGATGTGGGTTGATAAAAATATGATGGTCTTAAAGCATTCCGCTAGGTGAAATCATGCGATGGTTAAAACTACTATTCAGGGGTGTAAGTTTTATGAAGTTTAGATCCGATGGTTAGAAGATAGTCTGCAGAAGATCTATCATTGAAGAGGGATCCACAAAGTTATAGTGAGATACGCAATTGATCATACATTGACGATCATGAGTGAACCCACAAGGAAATCGATCGTTCAGAAGAAATGCAGAAACAAAGTTGTGGAAGAAAATTGCAGAAGCCCAAAATGGAAAAGTGTGGTTTTGCAATCCGCAATCCACAATCCAAAGATCGACCGTCATGAAAGCATTCACAATAGATCGATGGCGCAGAAGAGAAATTGCAAAAATGAAATTACGGAAGCATTTTCATGAAATTTGGAAAACACACAATCTGTAATCCGCATCTGATCTAAGATCAACGATCAGGAAAGAGTCTACATGAGACCGATGGTGCGGAAGAAATCTTGCAGAAAGAAAATTGTGGAATCACTTTTAAGGAATTTGGAAAACTCGCAATCCTCAATCCACATATGATGTAAGATCAATGATTGGGAGAGATTCCATATGAGATCGACAGAGAGAAAGATAAATTGTGGAAAGCGAATTGTGGAATCACTTTCAAGAAATTTGGAAAATGCGCAATCCACATCTGTTCTAAAGATCAATGGCTAGGGAAGAGTCTGCTAGAAATCAATGGCGCAGAAAGGTTGTTGCAGAAAGACAACTTTGCAGAAATACAATTGTGGAAAGATGATGACATAGGGAAATATGTATGTTGGATCGATGAACAGGAAAGAGACTGCAATGGATCAACAACTTAGGATGGTTGAGGAATGGATATGTTGCGGAAACACAAATTTGGAAGAATTTCTGGTGAATAATTATCATTGTGGAGAGGCATTCCCGGTAAGATTGCGTTGCAGAAAGGTATGACTGATAAACTTAAAAAGAGTTAAATAATTTTTAGAATGCAGAATTGAGTCTTCATGAAGAGGCACGATCTAAGAATGGAAAGGCGCAATGATGAAGATATGCATTCACAAAAAAAGTGTTAGAGATTATTTATAGACAAAATGATGAGTGAGATAAATTTTCTCTGGGATCTAGATGAATGCAGCAATATAAGCAAATAGAGACCAATGAAAATGAGTGACAGATAAACTTAAAGTAGATATGGAAATCAAATAAAACATAACAGGGTGGTAGGGTGGCGTTAGAGTTGGAAACAAGCTTGTAGGGGGTCGTAGCCTCCTTCCAATAAAAGCTAGTAAATGGGGTGTCGTAGCATCCTTTCAGTAGTAGCTAATAAAACTAGGAGGCTATAGCCTCCTTCCAGTAGCAGCTGGTAAACAGAGTGTAGCATCCTTTCAGTAGAAAGCTAAAAAAGATAGGGGGTCATAGCCTCCTTCCAGTAGTTGCTGGTAAATAGGGTGCAATACCATCCTTGTCTATAGAAACAATAATAAACTATTTGTAAATATATTTTTACAGTAATAGGAAGTATTGGTGGTTTACCCAGTTGGGATTCCACGATAAATTTGTTTTCTGTTTCTTCTTGTTGATCACATGTGTTAATAAATAATTTAAAAGTGGTTTAAATTGTTAAAATTCATTAATACTGATTCACCCCCGCCCCCCTCTCAGTATTATCCAATATTCCAATAGTTTTGTAATTGTGACTAAGTGTAGAATCATGTGTATGTAAAGGTTCATGATGAGGAGCTCAAGGACAAGGCCCCACCATCGAACATTATAACATTGTTATACTTTTCATGAAATGTTAATACCATGCGTTAATAATCGCATGACAACATGATGTAAAATGTGAACTTGATGAAACAAAAAACAAACATAAATGGATGGATGTGCAAGACCACGATAATGAAGGGGGAATAGTGTCTACTAGGGAAGGAAAAGAGCCTAGCCTAAGCCTCATGATACCTGGGGTATATTCTAAGCAATCTCGACATGTACTCGCTAGTTGAACTAGTGAGTTGTTTCTAGTTTTGGTATTACTAGTGTGTTTCCTCTTGCTAGTAACCCGTTTAGGGGAACTTATAGGTTGTTTGCATGCTTTGCCATGGCATGTTAGTGTACTAAATAGACTACGACATATAGGGTGAGAATATTACTATATTTATTATATTAGTATATTATTAACCTATGATTGCTAGTATTAGTACTAGTAGTTATTATCGAAGGCCTAGTAATTGTAACATAGGTTCATTTATTGAGTGCATAAAATGCACATGCAACCTATAGTAGAAGATGCATTATTAATCTATGTGACTTCGCTAATGAAAGTAATTTATTATTAATATGTTAGTGAAAATTAATTAAGAGTCATTACTTATTTAATGACGTGGATGTTGTTATTGTCTAGTATGAAAATAGTGTGTGTTATGAGTATTATCTAATACTCTTAAAATGATAAATTATTATTATTTATATGTTATTATGTGCCATTAAGCCCTTATGCCACTTGGTGGTTAGAATGCTGAATAACCTCATTGTCTAATTTTAGGGAAAGTGAGCCACTTGTTAACTGGTGAGAAGAATTCTTTGGAACAATTTTGTGTTCCGTGGTCCTAGTGTAATCATAGCCTAGCTCAGGGGTGGCCACATGATATAAAAAGTACATGTCAGATGAGTGCCTATGTTTGGGTGGTACGTGGATATTTCACTTCTAGTTTCCCTTATTAAGATATTTTCTCTTAAGTTATAGTGTTAATAATTCTTAATGAAATGAAAAGGTTATTCCTATGCTTGATGATGTTATGTAAGATGTTGTATAATGATCAAGTTGTATCTCTTTGCATGTGATTATAAAGGTTACGATGTGTACATTGGGAATGGATTATATTGTTATAATATTTATGAGACTAATTTGTTTTTCATGCAAGATTAGGGATGTATATGGTTAAGTAAGTTGTGCTTACACAATATATGCATGTATTATGTGCATGCCTTATGAGTATGTTATTACTGATTGTGTGGCTTGATAGCCTATTCATCAATCTAGAATAATGCATGGAAATTGTTCTTATCATATAAAATCATGATAGTATTATATGTCATGTACCCTCCTATCAATCTAACAATAGAGGGAACATGAGAGATTGTGGGGGTGCTAAAATTTCGCCTCCATGACCATATTATAAAATCACAAACAACTAAATGCATCCGTAATTCATATTAAGAATATGCAGTGGAATTGACATTATTAATGCACACATACCATGTTGTTACTAGCATATTCATCACATGAATAACCATAGAATAATGCACAACAATAACTTCATTCACATGCTATTTATAGGCATCTAATTGACCAATTCATGCTTGGTATGTTCATTCAATTTAACACAATTAACAATCATTCATAACACGTAAATTAATCATAATCAAAGGTAGTAGAAACACTTATCTTTTAATTCTAATTGACCGATCAACTGGCTATAGAAGAGTAACGTTCCACCCAACCATAGGTCTCTGTCCAGCCTATATTCTTTCAGCTGAGAGACCACCCCTGAGTAGGGTTGTGTCTCCACTAAGGAGGAATTAATTAGGCTCACTCATAGCCATAGGTACAAGCACACATGCTAATACAACACACAACTGGGTTTATCAAGCAAGTAGGGAGGCAAGGAAGGAGATAGTTAAGTCAGTGATCTAAATGACATATCTATACGAATATCAATTGAATTTCAAACAACCTTGGAACCCACATTACCTACCACACATAACACAAGGAAGGTCCCCTTCTCTGCTACACAGTCGCTCAGGTGCCCCTTCCCTACAGTGCTCTTTAGGGTGGGCATAGAAAGGTCCAAGATTCTAAATCCTCAAATATTATTTCCTTCATTGGTTTTATCAAGCAAATCCAGCCTATTATATCACTCATGCTTTAGTCCACTCTTGGATTTTCCAATTTCTGGGCATGTGATTGTCAAACACGTAATTACACTTTTGGCTTCCAAATATGGGTTTTCCCATGGATTTTTGGGCTTCTTTCACTCTCAATTTATCCCTGTATTTTGTATATAATTATTCTCCATTGTATTTCCCTCCTCATGTTAATTTCTGGGCATTTTTGACACTTAAAAATGTGGGTTCTTTCCAAGTTTCAATTTATGTAATTTTCACTGCTGGGAATGAATTGTTTGCTCAAAATTGGTCTCTAGTTCTTCAAAAATGGAATGGGGAGTATGGAAAACTAATTCCCATGAGTAATATTACTTATGGGTCAAGTAAACCATTCCCATACCCACCCTTACAAATTTTTTATGTTTCCCATGCTCCATTAATTTCATGACCTGATTTTTTAGCTGCTTCCTTACAACAGAAATCAATGCCAGCAAGGAAAATCAAGGTGGGTTCTCAAGGTGACATTTGGAAATAGTGAGTTTAATCCCACAACCCCATCACCTCTTCCTAGTGGATACACATATCCCCAATCATTCACATTTCTCCACCATAGCCAACTTTTGGACATATTATTATTATCGTAAATATTTACATGCTTTTACATTTTTCCATGGCTTACTTGCACATGGTATGAAAATATAAAATACTTTCCTTATAATACGCTCATTCACAAGAGAGGCCTTGGACTTGAGCTCCATGCTAGGAATCATACATCTCATATCCACAATATTTAAATATTAATCCAATACCTTTTAAGGGTTGAAATGGGGGTATTACACTGTATATTATGTTGGTGAGACTTGGCCTCCAAGATCGTAATGCATATGTCTTTATGATAGTTAAGTGTGAATGCAAACACTAGTATCTTGGTTGTAAATATCTACCACTAGAGGTCACTAATGACTATGTATAATGTGTAGTTGCATTGGTGGCAATGTTGTGATAAAGGATTAAAGAAAAAATTTATCCCTTTTCCCAAAAGGTTAAATGGGTACATGACAAAATGGTATCAAAGGAAAAGGTTGGAACACCAAGCCTTTAGATGGTTCAAATATAAGATAAAAGCATAATTGAAGTGATCTTATTGTCCTACCTAAGGTATAATACTCCTTTTCCTTGTTCGATTCAAATTTCAGGAAATGTTCGTAAGGAATGGTTGTAGGACATTGCTTGGGGTGATTATGCCCGTTGACATTATGTGAGTATGAATGGTAAAAAATTGAAAAAAGGAATATATGTATTTCCTTATCATGTTGGTTTTATTAAACATAATTTAATGAGTATATGAGTACAGTATTTAGAGGGAGATTCCTCCTGAAGGGTGACTCTTTCCTTGATTTTTTTTGTGGAAATTATTTCACTATTATTGCACATATAATCTATAATATTGATTGATGAAAGTTTAAGTATGGCCTAGATGTAAAGGATTGGCTCTTTCCCATGGCTTGTGTTAGTTCCCAGAGTTGTCCTAGGTTGAAGGTAGAACAAACCAATCATGATAGGGCTCAAACTTTAATGATGATAGACCTAAATCGAAGTATGAATGTATGTTTGAGTCATTTTTTAGAATTTTTGGGTTCTTTAAAACTATATTTTGGATAACTTTATGAATTCAAAGTAAATTTAACAGAGGAATTAGACGTAGTTAGGCATAACAGATAGGAAAATGATGAAGGAGGAAGGAATGAAGAAAAATATTGAACCAAAGGAAGTACTAACGGATAAATTTCCTCAAGGAAGACAATATTTGAATGTATTGAGATGTGTTTAGCATAATTCAATAATTCTTTACAATTTGCAAGGGACTAACATGAGATTCATATATATTTAACAACAATTTATCTCACAAAAGCACATATATCGAATTATTTTCCATATATAGAGCTATTACAAGATGAATTAAAGATCAATAACCGAATCAAAATAACTTTGAACTCCTGAGATGATAACCAACATTTAATCATGAAGAAAGAATCAACGATTCTCAAATCATATCAAAATTTTATTTTTTTTAACACAAACTGTAAAAGGTTATATATAAAAACAAGCTGCACAACCATTCATTACAGTAGTGGCATAATCGAGTATTTAAGCATAGCAAAAATGTTGCACAAAGAGCCTATCCAAGGGGTTTTCCAAAAAAATTCATAGAGTTTGCTCAAAGCATCTAGTACCGTGGGTAGTATATACCCTTACATACTGTTTACATATAAAAAGATAGAAAAACATTAAGCCATAACTAAAAGAAATTAAGGGTTGCCTCTGATTTTTCTTGGTTGCACTACGGATCCCTCCTCCATTGGTTGCATAGCATCAGCAGTGGCTCCATTTACTCTGCTGCTCTAGTTCATGGTTATGAAACGCTGGAGGTCCTCCTGAATCTTGTCGACTTTACCCATGATTTATCAAAGGTTACTTTCATTATCATCAATCTGAGAGTCATGATTGCTAATCTGCAGTGAGGTGTAGCTCACTATTTCTCCCATACTCTTCACCTCACGGGCCTTTTCTCTGTTATCCATGACACTGATAGAAAGCATTTCATACAGTCTCCACAGATTGTTCTTGATGTCCATGATTCCTGCACCTTCGCCAGCCTGTGCTATTCTGTTTGCCTCTGTCGAGATGTTAATTCTAGCAAATTGTTTATGGATGGCACAAACATAATTGACAAGGACACAAGCTTGATTTGTAGCCAAAATATTACTGTAGAAAAGACTGAGCACGAGGAGTTCCTGATGCAGCATAAAATATCCTTGTCTTGGACTAACCAAAGTGCCTATTGCACCTTCCTTCCACCCCGTGTAGTGACAGCCTAAAACCAAACTGCTTTCCCAATTACCAGAAGGCGAAAGAATACCTGAACCGAGAGCACCTTTCCATGACACTGGAAGAGAGCTGCACGAATAGGAGGAAAAGGATGCAAGAGAAAGCCTTTCCTTCACTACAGAGTGAGTGAGAGGGAGTGCCTGCCACGGGAGGCCTTGCAACCAACCTTCGCTGATACCTATAACTACCTTCAACAAGATTCGTAGAGCTTCATGTAAAGCAGGGCCAAGAAATGAAATGGAGTGGATAGACATATCGCTGCTGTGTGAAAACATGGAATAATGCTTGAGGAGACGTTGAGCGTGCGAGGTGGTAATGCAATTAACCCTGAGCCGAATGACCATAAATTCTACAGCGCCCGTGAGAAGGAGGAGGCAGAAAGGAGGGCACGCGGCATGGAGAAGAGGATAGGTAGGATAGCCAAATAAATGTAGGGATCCAATGGTGAGCCACGCGAAGTGGAGTCCAGCTGAGGGGTGATGTTGGGTGACGAAAAATGGGGGGATGGGATTGATAAGGAGCGGGTAGGAGAGAAAAAAGGGAGGGGTAAAGAAGATGGGGGAAGGAAGGATAATGGAGAAATGAAAAGGGGGGGGAAAGAAAATGAAAAGAGGGGGGGTAGGAGGGGGGCCTAAAGGGCTTAAGGAGAATTGAAGGAAGAAAGAGGAAATCATAAGGCTAAGCCAAATACATAGATCATAGAGAGGATACTTCCATATCATGTGTTGAGGATGTTGATGAGGGGATTGTTAGTTTTTCAACATTTAAGATAGCATTATGATAAGATCTTTTTCACTAAGAGAATAACAAGCACAGCAATCACATAAGCACATCACAAGAGACAAGAGACACAAATATTTTAGGAGGGGAAACCATAAATGGAGAAAACCCCTCAACTTCCTATAAGATAGTATCACCACAAGATGTGAACCCAAAACAGTAAGATGACCTCCCTTCACAACAGCAGCCTTCTGTCTTCTGTCAAGCCCAAGAATTTCCTTCTCCAAAAGTGCGCCACACTTGAGAGAGCAAGAGAGCTAAGTCACAAGTGATAAATAGAGAGACTCTCACTCTCTATTTATATTCTTCCATTGACTTGAAGTGCACTCAACCATGTAGGATTAGCTTATAATTAATTACTTGAGCCTACACCTTAATTAGTGTATAATAACCCAAGTGCCCCTAAACTGTGGGGACTTACCTAATGACTTGATATGACTTGTTTACATTATTAATCCTCCCGATCGGAACATCGGGGCATGACCACATGACTCAAATACATAATAGAAACATCCTGGAATAAACATCGGGTTACAATATATGAAATACATAGAAGAATACATTCCGAAGTTACAAATACATTAACACTCCCTCTTAACTAGGAAGGTATTCTTTCGACACAATTTTCAGCATTGGTCTTCTTCTCTGTATCACTGGATCATGTTCGTCTTCAAGTCATCTTCATCTTCAAGTCATCTTCATCTTCAAGTCATCTGGATTTGGATCATCTCTCAATCTGGATCATCATACAAAGGCATCACTGGATCTAGAACATCACTCGATCTGGATCAACATCACTGGACTGGATCTGGATCATCATTCAATCTGGATCATCTCTCTGGACTAGATCTGGATCATCACCGCTGGATCTGGATCATCACTCGATCTGGATCTCTCAGAGTCATCATACCTGGATCTGGATCATCTCTCGATCTGGATCTCTGCTGGTCATCATCAAGTGTGTACTATCTCGTCATAGGAAGTTCTACAGAGCCAGCCCTTTTTCATGCTGGATGTAGGCCCACCACCTGCAGGTCTTCATCATCACCGACCATACTGTGGAATCCTCAGGACTTATTACGTGCGTCACAAAACCTTGAAATAGCATCCCAGGATGTTACGAGCACACAGATCTACCTATAGGATCTCCCAGGGCTCCAAATTACATGTGACCTCACCACAAAACCTCGCAAGAGCATCCCAGGCTATTATGAGCACACAGCTCTACCTATAGGATCTCCCAGGGCTCCGAATTACATGTGACCTCACCACAAAACCTCGCAAGAGCATCCCAGGCTGTTACAAGCACACAGCTCTACCTATAGGATCTCCCAGGGCTCCGAATTACATGTGGTCATGGCAAAACCTCGCAAGAGCATCCCAGGACTGATTACGGGCACACAGCCCAACCTAATGGATCTCCCAAGGAACCGAACTACATGCCATAGGACAAAACCTCGAAAGAGCATCTGCCAGATATCCCAGGGAACCGAATTACATGCCATAGGAAAAACCTCGAAAGACTATCTGCAGATCTCCCAGGGCTACGAATTACATGTCCTCCTAGAGCAAAACCTCGAAAGAGCATTTGCCAGATGTCCCAGGGCACCGAATTACATGCCATAGGCAAAACCTCGAAAGGCCATCTGCAAATCTCCCAGGGCTCCGAATTACATGCTCATCCGCACAACCTGACTGAGTGTTCCTGGTAACTGACCAGGTGCCTCCATTCCTAGAATGGCAATCAGCACTCATATCTGTCACGGAAGGAACCAAATCCTCTCACCATGACAGAATGGATTAGCCCTTACATCTGACCATGGAAGGAACCAATCCTCTCACCATGTCAGAATGGCTCTGGGTCTCATCACTATCTCTTGGAAGGAACCTCGATCTGGAGAACACCAAGTCTCTCTCTGAAGTACTCAAACTTCACCCTAGCCAATGGCTTCATCAATACATCAGCTATCTATTCCTCCGTCGCAACATACAGGAGCTTCACTGCTCCTCTCTGCACCATATCCCTGATATAGTGATATTTGATCTCGATATGCTTTGACCTGTCATGGAACACTGGATTCTCTGACAACTTCACGCAACTCTGGTTGTCACAATGTATACAAGTAGCATCTAACTGGAGATCAAATATATCAGACAGTATCTTCCGCAGCCATCCTGCCTCACAACTAGCTGAACAAGATGCGACATACTCTGCTTCAGCTGTACTTAGTGCCACACAGGATTGTTTCCTGCTAAACCAAGAGATCACACCTGATCCCATACTGAAGCAACATCCTGAAGTACTCTTCCTGTCGATGGCACTGCCTGCCCAATCTGAATCAACATAACCCTCTAGGTTAATCTTCTGATTTGCATCATACTTGAGCCCATAATCAATTGTACCCCTGCATGCTTTGTAACCATCAAGTGAACATGTCTCAATGTGTTCACAGCAAAGCAAATATCTGGTCTCAGGTACATCAAGGACCCAATCATCTGACGATACATCGTAGCATCAACCATCTCTGAAGAAGCATCACTCAATAGCTTCAGGTTTGATGCCATAGGTGAGGCCATGCAGTCCATAATCCTAAACCTCTTCAGGATCTCTACTGCATACTTCCCTTGTCTAAGGAAGATTCCATCTTTATTCTGCCACACCACCATACCTAGAACAATAGTGCATCGACACATAACAGGAGCATCACTGGTCTTCCACATTCAACCTTGGATCAAAGGTTGGAATCCACTTTACTCTCAGTAAAGCCTAGAATCATCAGTAATCTGCCCATCCTGTCATACCATGTCAAACCTCAAGATCTTCTGCAATCACTCCCTCTGAAGTAGAGCATCATACTCCCTCTGTCTTCTGTACTCTATGCACTGAAACATTCTGTACTGGAGTGACAAGTAGTATCCATCTAGGATCACTGGATACTAAGATCCTCTATCTTGAACTTCTTCAAAAGTTCATCTTGCATCCATCTGTTAGCTTGTCATATTATTCTTTGTCTTTGAACTATCATCACTTGTTCT
>LPNX010990301.1:0-93330 GCA_001517045.1 Pseudotsuga menziesii | reverse complement strand
GATATGACTTGTTTACATTATTAATCCTCCCGATCGGAACATTGGGGCATGACCACATGACTCAAATACATAATAGAAACATCCCGGAATAAACATCGGGCTACAATATATGAAATACATAGAAGAATACATTCCGAAGTTACATATACATCAACAGGGATATCTGAAACCTCATTATGGGACATATTTGAGGATGGGAGGATTCCCATCTTGCCTGCAGTGGCCTTGTGGCAGAGAGGCCCCCATATTGTCCATAATGTCCATTGTAGAGTTATTGAGTCGAAGGATGTGAAGTGGCTCATAGGTTTTGGGCATAAGAAGCTTTTCTTTATTGAACAGGTGGTGATAATTGACAGCTCCTGAGCGGTATCCATAGATCAGTTTAGAGATGACATGCTTTGAATCTCCGAATATCAGAACCTTTTGATAATATTTAGCATGAAGGAGCTTCAGGCCTTGAAGGAGTGCCAGCCACTCAACTTCATTGTTAGTTCTATTCCCTAAGCCCCATGCAAAGGTTTGTTCTATATGTCCTCCGGGATCCAGAATGATTCCCCCCACTCCTGCCACCCCTGGGTTGCCTTTCAAGGCGCCATCGAAGAAGAAGGAAAATGAATTCTTCTCCCTGAGCCAAGTTTTGAATTCTTTCTTGGATAAGCATATCTCCCATGGGAAATATCTGCAAGATAGGGTAGATCTATTGGTGATTCTTTTGGACTGAAGGAGGCTCCTCTCTTTTAAGAAGTTTCTGCGCCAAGAATAATATGGTTCTGGGATAGACTCTTGGATGGGGAAATTGATGTTATTCGAAGCAAACTTTTCAGCTATCATTCCTATAGTTTTAGTGGCTATTCGAGCTGGGACAAATTTTTTCTCTTTGAAGATAGCATTATTCCTAGCGAGCCAAAGTTTCCAACATAAGTTCTTTGGGATAGAGGCCCAAAGACGACTCAAGATTGGTTTTTTTCTCAGGGAGCCAGGAAAGATATTATTCCAGTCTTTGAAAAGTTGAACTGCCGAGCCAGGGAGGTTTAGATCCAAACCTGAGGGGAGAACAAACCTCCAAACTAAAAGAGATGTTTTGCATTGAAAGAAGATATGGCTAGTAGTCTCTTCATTTGAGTTGCACAGAGTGCACCAGGAGGGTCCATTTATGCCTCTTTTCCTTAAATTTTTAGCTGTGAGCAGTTTATTATGCAGAAGGATCCAAATGAAACTGTTTACTTTAGGTAGACTGTCTGTATGCCACACCTTATTCCATATTTTATCTTCCCCAAGAAGTTCCATGGTTATTTTCTCGTATCTTTCTTTAACTTTATACTTCCCCAATTTTCCCCAGCCGATACGATCCTTCGCTGTGACTCGAGTTGGAGACAGATCATGAAGGGAGTAGAGGAGAGAGTCTGCAGCATTTTCCAGATGGGTTGGAGGAGATAGCTCCTTCCAGCCAATCCAATGTCCTTTCGTGTCCCATTGAGAGAGATCGAAGAGGGTGACGATCCCCTGCTCACTCGCCCAATTGGCTAGAAGAGCCTGATCTGGCAGCGAGAGTCTAGGAGGCTGACCCAAGATCTTACTCTTCCAGATGTTGATCCTTTTACCATTCCCAGGGATCCAGTATAAATATTCGATGATTGTGTTGAGAGAAGCTTTGTATAAATGCCATAGAGTAGTTCCTTTGCCTACCCATACACTGTACAACATTTTTGACATGGGCCTTCTAATGTATTTTTTCCTAATGAATTCCTTCCACCATTCCGTTCTTCCTGTGACCAGTCTCCATATCATTTTGGCTCCCATGGCTTTGCTCATCTATTTAGGATATCTGATGCCTAGGCCACCATGTCTTTTATCTTTTTTGACCGTATCCCACTTTACGAGGTGGAATTTTTTAGTCTGAACTTTCCCTCCCTGCCACAAGAATTTTCTGAGTTCCTTGCAAATGTTGTTCATGACATTTTTAGGAGCAAGAACCATAGATCTAGTGTATATGGGGTAGGAGGAAAGGATAGATCGAATTAGGACTGTCTTTCCTGCTAGATTTAGCCATTTCGATCCCATGGAATGAGTTTTGGTTTTGATTTTTTGTATGACCGGGGTCCACATTGAGGAGACCGAGAGCTTTTTGACAATAGGGATGCCTAAATAGGTGAAGTGAGTCCAAGTAGAAGTGGCTTTGATTTTCAGAATTTGAGAGATGCGACAGAGAGTTGTTGTGGTGCAATTGCACCCATATATTTGGCATTTGTTCAGATTTATTGAACTTCCAGAGGATTGGAGAAAAATTTCAAGAGGACTGAGAAGGTTCCTGGCAATTTGAATGGAAGATATTCCAAGAAAGATAGTGTCATCCGCAAATAATGCGTGATTGATAGAAGGAACTCCGCTTCTAAAGGAGAGGCCTGGGAGAGATCCTTCAGACTGGAGTCTGATCATTTTTCTGCTGAGGGAATCGGCGACCAAGATGTAAAGGAAGGGGGACAGTGGGAATCCTTGTATTACCCTGTGAGAGGCTTTAAAAAAATCTGAGGGTCTTCCATTTATGAGAGGGGCTATCTAGGGGAAGGTTATGTAGGCTTGAACTTGTTTGATAAAAACATTGGGAAACCCAAACTTTTGAAGGACCAAGATGATAAAGGCGTGTCTTAACCTATCAAACGCATTGGCTAGATCCAATTTAATGGCCATTCCGGGTTCACCCCTTTTGGTGCTGGAGTGAATGGCCTCCTAGACCAAGAGGATGTTATCACTTATTTGCCTTCCTGAGATGAATCCACGCTGATTTGGATAAATAAGAGAGGGAATGATTTGCTTGAGTCTTAGAGACAGCACTTTGGAGAATATTTTATACGACGCGTTGCATAAGGAAATGGGTCGGAATTTTTTGATGGAAGTGGGATTGTGCTCTTTTGGGATCAAGGACAAAAAAGTGGAGTTGGTAGCTCCTCCCATATTACCTTTTTCCATCCAGGAGATGAGGTGCATCACATCTTTTTTGATAAGTGACCAAAAGGTTCTATAGAAACAGATAGGGTACCATCCGAGCCTAGGGCCTTATCCAGGTGGAGGCTCGAAATAGCTTTTTTGACTTCATTTTCTGAAATGGGGGATTCAAGCCTGAGTCTTTCCTCAGGGATGATGAGGGAGGGAATATCAGAAACCATTTCTTCCATGAAGTGTTGAGGGACTTGCTCCTCATCATTATACAGATGTTCAAAAAAATCTCTTACCTCAGTGCTGATAGCCGCTTTCTCTTGGATGAGAGTGCCGTCCTCAGCTTTGAGTTCTCTCATAGTGTTCCATCGTTTCCTATCTCTGCAATGATTTTGAAAGAACTTAGTGTTCTGATCTCCCCCTTTGAGCCATAGAATGTGTGAGCGGAGCCTCCATCCTTCCTCTTCTTGTCTTAAAATTTTCTGAAGGGTTGATTCCATCTCTATCTCCTTCAAGAGGTGCTCCTTGGTAATTATACTTGTTTCCATTTCTGCTTGAAGGATTTCCATATCCTTAATGATTTTTTCCTTTTGCTGAACTAGTTCTTGAAATTGATTCTTGGCCCACGATTTGAGAGCTTCCTTGACCCTTTTCAACTTCTGCTCCCATGAAAATGCTGGGGATCCTGGGATGAAGCATCGCCATGAATTTGTAATGATATCTTTGACTCCTTCAGATTCCATCCATATCCGATTGTATTTGAAAGGAAGCGGTCCCAGGTTTTCCATCGGAGGAAAAAAGAGACTTATGGGCTTGTGATCTGAGACAGCAGTGGACAAGATTTTAGTTTTCAGATAAGAATTGATAAGGTGAGTGCTGACCAGGAATCGATCCAGTCTAGCTGCAATATGGCTAGGTCCTATTCTTTTATTGCTCCATGTAAAAATACCATTTTTGGGTTTGATGTCTGTAAGACTCCACTGTGAAATTAGGTCTTCCAGCCTTTCCCCAAATCGGTCTCTTATCTTTGTTCCTCCTCTACGCTCATCAGCTGATATAGTTACATTTAAATCCCCTACAATAAAACAGGGAAGAAGCTTTTTGTCTTCACATTGCTCCTCTAACGAGTCCCAAAACTTGTCCTTTTGCGCATTCATGGTTGGACCGTACACGTTCCCGATCCAAAATTTTTCTTTTCTTTCTTTGTTCTCGAGTTTTATGAGAAGCCAATTTCTATTTTCTATGGTAGTGATCATTCCATACTGATCAGTGTTCCACCAGCATAGAAGCCCTCCAGAGGCTCCATTTGCATTAGTGGTAAGGCCTGTTCCTTTTTCCCAAATGCTTTTGATTGTTTCTATGTTGTCTTCAGCTGATTTTTTTGTCTCTTGGATGAGAAGAATGGAGGTAGATTCCATTGATTTAAATATCTTAATAAATTCTAACTTCTGCGAGCCTCCCAAGCCTCTGCAATTCCAGGAGACTACTTTCATTATTTCCTGAGTTGTTTAAGGGCCTTGTCTTTCTCCTTTTTTTCCTCTTCGGCACTTAGAAGGTATTTGCTTGCTTGCGTAGTTTTGACTAAAAATTCTAGATTAGACTACTTTCCTGTTGCCTTTTCCCTAGCTGCCTCCTGCTCTCTAATGGCTTTGTTGGATTTCCTTCCTTTTCTGGGTAGCGGTTCTTGTTCTTCTACCGAAGTATCTGTTATTTCTTCCGAGCTTACTTTTTCCCTTGATCTTGTGACAGATCCTTTAGAGTTTTGCATAGGATCTTTTCTTGCCGTAGGGTGCCTAGAACCCTCTTCCTGAGCTTCATTTTCCTGATGCTACGCTGTTGAAGCCTGGGGTTCATTGTCCTTCTGCTAAGTCATTTCAGGGATGTCTTCGTGATGTTCTTCTTGTTGTGTTTCCTCCTCCAAGGCCTCGAATCTATTTCCAGAGGTGCTCTTTGCTGCGTTGTTCTGCTGCTTTGGAGGCTTGGCGGTCTTCTTCCCACTTGCAATATTCCAACCCTCGCTTGCAGGGCTGTCCGAGATGGGTTTCTCAGGTTTTTTTGGGCAAGATTTGGCGAAATGGCCGTATTCATGGCAGTATTTGCATTTAAAGGGTATTTGCTCGTAATCTATAGTCTGCAAGTGGGTCCATCCATTAATGGAGAGGTTAATGGACTCCGACAGACCTTTCTCAAGGTCAACTTCAACATAGATTTGAGCGCAAGAGAACATTGGGGCTTTTGGTTCAGCCTTGTCTACATACTTCCCTAGAGTATTCCCTATTGCTTGGAAGTCCTCATCATTCCAGCAGTGGAGAGGGAGGTGGGGGAGCTTAACCCAGACAGGAACTACTTTTGGGATATATTTTTCTGGGTTGAATGACAGATCCCATTTGTTCAAGTACATACCTCTCGGGCCCATGAAGTAAGGCCCATTCCTGAAGATCAAATCTCGGTCCTCCTCTTTTTAAAAAATGAAGGCAAAGTATCCTTTTCTGCAGAAGATCTGTTGGACTTCCCCTGGATTAGGGTTCTCCAGTTTTTATTCAGCCAGACCTCCACTGAGCGCGGGGAAGGCCATAGGCCTGTGAACAATCCAATAAGTCCTTTCTCTGAAAGGGTAACTACTTTCCTCTTCGAAGTGACAAAACTAAGCTTCACTTCCGGGACCTCTGCTCGTTTAACAAACTGTGAGGAAGGGGCCGCGACTTCCTAGACGGGAGGTAGGGAGGCCACGATATGTTGAAACCAGTCCTCTACAGACTCAAGGTCAGGAAGATCCATTTGCAGGGCCACCGACCAGCGGTAGAAGCCCTTGACGCTAGGGTTCAGAGATCAGGTGGGCGCTCAGAGCGAACTTCTTGAGACTCTTGGTTATTGTTTGTTTCAAATCATATCGAATATTACTACACTTGTTGTATTATTTTTCTCATGAATCCTGACAAATATATGAACAAATAACAAAAAATATAGAAACAACACTATGCACAACTCCATTTCATTAATCTCAAACAAAAAGGTTTTACATTACAATGGTATGCATCAACTCAACAATAGAAGAAATAATACTTTTAGTTCTCAAATTTCCATCCTCTTGTTCGTATATTGAGCTTACATTATATAGGGATTCGACGCACCCAAAATATTTTTATTTCTGAATTGACTACTAACAGAAAGGAATAGCCTTTTAGTTATTACTTTTTACATCAAAAAATTACATTTACATAAATTTTGCTTTAATTTATTTTACATCCTCTTCCTTTCTTCTTTCCTCATACGGGTGACTACTGACCATGCATAGTTTGGTGAGTTTGTGATATGGTATAGCCATGAGGGATGCCAAATTGTATCATCCTCTATATCATTTCATTGAATGTCAGATCCCCAAGCTGTACTGAGCCTTCAAGTGGCTTGAGTTCCAACAGTGTGGTCTTCCCTATGGATTGTTGAGCAGGTGGTGCGTGTGTATTGTTGAGGTGGAGGAGGAGTCTGTTGTGTAGTATGTTACTGAGAAGATGAACCCTAATCATATTTATCAGACTGTTGTTCAGTTGGTAAATATACTTTATGATATCTTTCTAGCAACTACCAATATTTACCCACTGGTATGTTATTATCTTTGAGGTTCCAAAGCTAGATATTCCTTAGAGTGTCTCTCAAAAGTGAGTGGCCCCATATCCTTCAAATTAGTTTTCAATCTTATCCAAATGTAGAAGGATGGCCTTGATATTTAAAAATATTGGTCTCCATTGATTATTCCTTCCAACTCCTCTTTGGCATCTTAATTCCATTTTTCTTTTAACTTTCCTCTTTGTATTAAAACTCTAAGTTTCCATCCCATGGTAAAGGCAATCCTATATTGGGTACTCCATTGAACATAGTTTTAAAAGACTTGATATCATTAACTAGAGTATTTTTACTATTTTGCATTACCATGCATAATGTTTGCTTTAGAATCATCCTCTTGGAAATATTTATATTAAGTTGTAAGTCCTCCAACTGTTTGTTGTTTCCTCTATTTAGGATATCAATGGTTTTTCTTGCTTGGGTGGGATAATCACCCAAAGTTTCATTTACTTGATTCAGCTCATTCATTACAAATTTAAATACCTCCATCTCAACTTTCATCACGTTCATGAAGTCCCACTTCTCATTAAATATTTGAGTAATTATGTCCCATATTTCTTTTGTGGTTCTTATCAACAATTACTTTCCTTGGGAATACATATTTAATGAAGTGACCAATCCATTTAGATCATCAAATTCCCTTTTTAGGTCAATGATTTCATCCTCTTTCTTACTGATGTCATGCTCCAACTCCACAATTATGCTGTTCTTCTGTGTGACATCATCTTCCAAGCCATTTATTTTGGTTTGGATATCTTCGTCAATTCCGTGTGGTTTAGCTATGGTATTATCTTCATCCATAGCATCTATGCTAACTAATTCAACTGCTTCTAGCTGAGTGACCACTTCTTGAATATTTTTTCATGTTTTTGTTTACATTTGAGCTTACTTTGTCATCTCTGCTGATATAGTGGATGGTGGAACATTATTTTCATTGTTTTTCCTTTGGAACTTTAGAGTAGCTATTTTTGAAGTTAGAACATTTATATTTTTATCTATTTCTTCTACTTCATCTCTGTGTTTTACAACAATAGCCAATAACTTCTCTTTTTCCTTCTCTACCCGATGAATTTTAGTTGTTTTTATTGGATGAACATTTGTTATTTTGAGCTGGATCTTCAAGTTTTCAATCTCATTATCCTTCTTAGCTATCAATTATTTAAATTGGGAGAGATCATCAGGCATGGCACTTAAATTTTCTATTTTATCCTCATGATCTTAAATGGTTACTTGCTTGGCTCTGGTTGTCCATTTTTCATCCTTTTGGAGATCTCCCACTTTTTTTAGTGACTCTCTAATCCTTTTCACTGTCTTGTTGGCTTTGAACACCTCTACACAAATCATGTCACTAGATTGTTTGAATAATTCCATCTTATCCATATTTCCAAATAAAGACCAATCTAGTACATGTTCTTTAGATTTGCAATTTTTATAATCGCAGGCATGGGTACCATAGGATCAATCACTAAATTTATGAAAGTGTCACCAACACTATATGAAACTGTCAAAATCCTTTTATTAGTAGGAATAACATGTATCCCATATTCATTTACATTCTATACACTTTCTTTTCTAATCTCCATGTAAACAACTTGTAGGTCTGTTTGCACCAATACTTATCCCATGGGGATGATGTCTTTGGATCTTTGAAGAACTATAAATCCAATGGTGGATACGGAATTAACCTAGTTGGTTTTGTTCCTAGAAGAATATTTGGATTGTCTATATCACCAACCTCTTTGGATACTTTATCCTCTATCTATTCTAAGGTTATTTCCTTGGCCTCTTTTGTTGGAACATTCTTTTTCCTATTGGCCTAAGGATATTGATATTCCTGATCAATTTCCATATATTATACCCCTCTTTTCTTTCCTAATTCTTTATTATGATTTCTTGAATATGTTGTACACTTCAAAACATTCTCAACCTCCTCCAACCTATATTTATTAGCAACACTTACCAGGTCATGCCTAGGATTTGGTTTGTATGCTAAATTTTTGTTCTCTTACCTCTTCTTTGATATTACTCCATGGGGGTCATAGGATATTGCTTTAGATTTTTCCATATTTAGTTGTTCAAGGAATCCTTACAAGTAGTGTAAACCAATGAGAGATCTAAATCGGAAGGGGCCAACATATTTAGGGATATGCAAGGACTTATGTTGTTTAACACTCCCAAAGTGTAGCTCATTTAATAGCAGTCTCTTCCTGACATATTCCATTCCTAGGATTATCACTATAAAAAAGGTAGGTAGTTTGTAGTGTCCTTAAAATCCATACACCCTAAAAACTATGTGATCTTCAAAGATAAACTAATCCCCAATTCTTGTCTCTGGAGTGAATTGCAACCATTCTTTACCCTCTCTAGGAATTCTTAATAAATCTATCCCATTTATGACCATATATGCAAATCTCATGACCTTATTGGTGATTTATGTGAAATTATAATTGTTTGATTTCCTAACAAATATAGGATTCCACTCATATACAAGGAGATGCATCTCCATCTGATCAGTCATTTTTAAGCCTAGACTTTCAAAATATTTGAAGTTCTAGTGCAAAAAGAGGAAGGATTAGCATGAAGGGAACCTAAAATTTTTATTATGTAGGAAGCTGAGTTAACCATTGATTAAGAATTTGGGCTCTAGGTAAGAAAGAGTATTCCATTTAGGGGATTCATTTTCCATTGGTTGCAATTGTGACAGAAATCGTAAAATAGATTCACCCATTGCTTCATTATTTTTATACCCTAATATGGAACACAATAGAGTGATGGTGTTTTTTCCCTCATACTTGAATAAAATGGTTTTGAATGGAGGATTTGGGTTGGAGGATGTCATTCCAGCTTCTATATAACAATTTAAAATGACAACTTTGTCAGCTGGGATCATTATTTGGTATTTTAGGGCTATCTCTCTTTCTCCAAATACTGTAAGACCTTCCTCTAGTATGGAAAACATTTTTCTAATACTTTGAGCATCAATATTACATATAACTATTGTTCTATTAGAGGATATAATAGTTATTTGATTTTGGGAATAGAATTTTGAGCACCATACTGCAAACTATGGAAAATGAATAACTGGGGGACATAATAAACAGAGTAGGTTTGAATTCCACAACTTAAGGGGTCCTGATCTGCAAAGGCTCTATAACAGGCTTCAGAAAAGCTTTGAATTAGGTATGAGTGATCAATTTCTAGGTCATTGATGTCTTCTTGGTGGTAAAAAATGACCATATTCTCTGCTAGAATGGACTTTAGGGTGTTTTTAGTGGTCGTTTGAGACATATTAGCAGTTTAAAATTTACTAGTTGAGATTAATTCAACAGTTTTAGGGATTAGGGAAATTTTTTTATTATTCGATGGTTAAAATTAAGAAAAGGTTGGTTAAAAATGCTTTACTTGGTTAATATGAAGTGGATGTAGACTTTTTTCCAAGTGACTGATTGGTTTGATGATTGGATGGACATGGAGCTCTGTTTCACAAGTCCTTCAAAAGCATGAATGGAAATTACAAACACAACAAACCAAATTTGACTTTTAACGAGATTCTAAATCTAACTTGGCAGGGTATGATTGGTCAAGGAATTGTGTGATATGACTTTTGAAAATGGACCCAAGTGGCTAATATGACCTTACAGGGGTGAAATGGACAAACAATGTGGTGGTTAATTATGATTATGTGATAAAGTCGATAATGCATACTCACCAAAGGTCCGCAAGCATGGACAACTAATAGATTTTGTCCACTTGTCTCAGGAAATTTTACCTTTTGCGCATAGTCGAGCCAATCCTTTGTACACATACTTTATGGATGCACTATGCATCTATGCCATCCAATTAGATCTCACTTTATGAAAAGTGATTACCACTTTTAAACCTTTAATCCTGTCATTTTGCTCTTACATTTCTCCTGTCAATCATCGATTTGATTGTCTTCCATGTGGATATGCTCGACTCTTCTCTGTCATAACCCCCCAAATTTTTTACTGGGCACTACTCATCTTAGTCATCCAATTGAATAAGGATTGACAATGATCTGCTCATTCTGAGATAGCACTTGATTGCATGCCTCATAGTCACCTTTTACGCATTACCAACCTTTAATTATTTCCTTCAATTGCATTTGACTAGTCCGTAGGTCCCCTTTCGGGATTTGCAAGGGCTATGAGATCCTTAAAAGAAATATATGGTACTAACATTGGCTCCATAGGGACAACATTTTGAAGAAATTCAATGACTTAATATGAAACTTTTATTTTACACGTTATGTCAAACACTTGAGAAACTAGGGTTTATGATTTAAAATTTACTTCTCTAGTTTAAAATATAAACCACCAAATCAAGAATTTTCTAAGACTAAAGAAAATATTTCACACATGAATACAATGAGATTTTGGTCAAAGACCAGGAAAAACACCAAATCCTGGGGAAAACCATAGAAAGAATAAATTATCATTAAAAGGAGAATCTCATAATTTTTCCCAACAACAACGAAAAAATTTTCTTCCAACCCTCATAGGCAACATACCCAAAATCACCTCAACAAAAAATTACCTCAAATTGTGTGCAAATAGTACTGCACGACTTGCTATACCTTAAAATGCGTATGTACGGACTGTACACATCCACCACACGTGTGGACTATATAGAATGTACTTTCTATACTTTTATGTTGTCTCAGGAATCATGCATAGTCTACGATTAATGCAGTATGTCCCTATCAGACTGTTGTTACTTTTTCCTTGATTTATGTGCTTTCACATGTGTGCTATACGAATCTGACAAGTGCATTAAATGTTGTTGTAATTTGTTGCTGATTGCATTGGTAATCATGCCACCATAGGATTTCTCTCTATCTCCTCATTGATGATAGTGACTTTAATTTGTCATTTACCCTAGTTTTATACTTTAAAAAATTTTAACTACTTCTCTAACCACCTATTGTGTGGTTTAGATTCATTTACAAGATCCAGAGTCATCATTAAATGACCCTCGTTCAATAATAACTCACTTTAATTATTAAATGCCATTTAAGAGAGACCCAACAAAATAAAGTAGAAAACATCATTTACTTATATATAATTCCACTTTATACATAAATATACACAAGGGACATATTAGATGTCCTCTTTATCACACCAATAAAAAATTATAAGGATGACATTCAGAGTCAACTTTTTAACACTCCCTCTTAATGAGGAAGGTCACCATCACTATCTCCATCTCTGACTCCTGGAACAACTCACTCTTGTTATGGAATCAATCTCAGAAACTGATGCTCTACCTTGAACTAAAACTATGAATCCTGAGACTCAACCTGAGTCTCATTGAACTACTCAAACGAAGCATCAATTGACTGGTTGATCCTTCTTCTAGTGCTCTAGAGAGAGTCACTCTCCTCTCCATGAATAGATATGTCTCATGCAACACCATCCTCATATTATGACTCTGATAGCCATCCTCCTGCTCCTGCTCCTACTCCTGTTCGTACAATATGCCCTCTCAAGACATATAGTCTGTTCCTGTGATCATGTAATAAATTGGTGGTCCCAACTGGATAATCTCTTTGATATAGAGAGACATGGCTAGAACTAACCATTCTTTGATATCCTTCATCCTCAAAGGATGAAACTGAGGGTTTGTTGAGTCTCATCCTAGGTACAAACAACACTCAATGTATTTCCAGGATCTCTCTGAGATGTAGTTGAAACCTGATATTTCCAACTCCTCATATGACATATGGAGACTATTAATGCCTGTTTGGATGAAATATCCTGGCCCCAACATTGTGATCATCTGAAAGGAATCATATATTCCAGTCATATGTCTGGTTGCACCACTGTTAACAACCCAAACATTCTCAGAGGATCAATTTCCTATACTGGAATCAATTGAGAAAAAAGAAAACTCTTTCTCAAATTTCATGGCATAATATTCTACTGCTGCATAGGATGTGACATCTCTTTCAATATTTTCTTTCACATACTTTTTCTCATGATATTTTGAAGAATCGTGTCCCATGTTTCCATAATTGTAGCACCTGATCTGTTTGAGGTATTTATTCTTCTTATTTTTATTTTGTTTAAGGGATACATCATGCTCCACCTCCTCACTAACTTGACCACCCAGATTTCCTTCTCAAATCTCCTCTCGGGTAAAATCATCCCATAGTCTGGACCAGTCTAGAAGTTTCTCTCTACCAACAATACATTTGAAAAAAACTTCCCATTTCTTGGTGAAGCCCTTCATGGCTATCCTCACCAACTCTGAATATGAGATAGTTTCTCCCATTGTTGCTAACTCATCTTTGACTTGACCAACTCGAGTTAGGTAGGAGGTTACACTTTCTTCTTTAGTGATCTTCATTGTGTAACTTTTCCTTCAATGCCATCTTCTAGTTCTTGTTATTTTCCTCAAACAACTACTTCAAGGTCTCCCACATGTTATTGGAATTCTTTTTCTCTGTCAAACATGATATCAGATGATCTTTTGCCCTGTCCAGGATCACTCCTTTAACTATGGCTTCAATGGATTCATGTTCTTCTAGGTCATTCTTGTCAGTGGGATTCATCATTTTGGTGCTTGCAAAGATCCATATCCTCCATTCCTTGAGCACTGTAGGTATTCTAACCTTCCAAGGTAGATAGCTGGATATGCCATCTAACTTATCTCCATACCTAATGCTCATCATCTAGAAAACAACTTACAATAAATCTTAAACATGAAAGACAACACAATTGTTTTGTGATTCACATTTTTGAATACTACTTCAACTTGGATCTGATACCATGAATAAATTTAATGACTTAATATGAAACTTTTGTTTTACACATTATGTCAAACACTTGAGAAGATAGGGTTTATTATTAAAATTTTACTTCTCTAATTTAAAATATAAACCGCCAACTCAAGAATTTTCCAAGACTGAAGAAAATATTTCATACATGAATACACAGAGATTTTCGTCAAAGACCGGGAAAAAACCCAGCTCTTGGGGAAAACCCTAGAAAGAAGAAATTATGATTAAAAGGAGAATCTCAAAAATTTTCCCAACGACATGGGATTTTTTTTTTCCAACCCTCACAAGCAAAATACCCAAAATCACTTCAACAACAAATTACCTTGATTTATGTGCAAACAATAATGTTCGTCCTATTGTACCTTCACATGTATTTGTATGGATTGTATGGATCTTCCACACATGCGGAATGTAAGGATTGTAGTTTCTCTACTTTTCTGATGTGTCGAGAATCATGCCTAGTTTGCAATTAATGCAGTATAGGCCTATCAGACTACTGTACTTTTTGCCTCAATTTTAGTGCCTTCACAAGTGTGTTGTACGGATCTGAAATGTGCATTAGATGTTGATGTACTTTGTTGCTGCTTGCAGTGGGAATCGTGCCACCTTAGGGTTTCCTCTCTCTCTCTCATTCATTCTCAATCTCCTCTCTCACTCCTCGTTGATGATGGTGACTTTAGTTTGTCCTTTACCCTAGTTTTATACTTTAAAAATTTGTAACTACTTCTCTAACAACCTATTATGTGGTTGAGATTCATTTACAAGATTTAGGGTCATCATTAAATGCACCCTCATTTAATAATAACTCACTTTAATTATTAAATGTCATTTAAGTGAGAACCAATACAATAAAGTACAAAACATCATTATATATATATAATTCCAGTTTATACATAAATATACGCACGGGACAAATTGTATGTCCCCTTTATCACACGAAACAAAAATTATAAAGAGGACCTTCAGAGATAACTTTTCAATACATTTTGTTGTATGTGGTATGGATAAATTATAAATCTGTTCCTTTTTCCATTGAGCTTTCGATTCATAGGCCTAAAAGTTTCTTGCAGCTTATATATTATCTCTTTCATTTATTTCCAACATGTAAACAAAACTTGATGTTGACATGCTGGAACTGAAATAAGATATCAAATTGAAATGCTATTATGCTAATATTTACAATATTCATGGAACCTGGTTTTAGTTAATGAAGTATCCCTTTATAAGCCTACCATTGATAGGGTTTTCTATCTTCTCACTATCCAGATAAGATAAGACAAAAGTGTTTGCTTTGACTTTAGAGATTAGATATGGGCCAATCCAAAGGTTTTCAAAATTTCCGTGCTTTCTCTTATATACTTTTCTAGCATCCCATTTTAGGAATAGGTATCCTCTTTGGAAGTATCCTCCAATTCTCTTATGTTAAAGGTATTTTATATTTTCCTCTGAAATTCAATCAACTTTTCAGTAAAAATCTATGTTTCTTGTTGAAGTTCAATTAACTCACATATCCTCCAAACCATGTTTTCTAGTTCTTTAGTTTCATTTTGGATGATATTAAGGACATGTAAACCTAATTGGATTGGAATAATAACTTCTTCCCCATATTCTAGCTAGAAAGGGGAGGTATCAATTGAACTTTTGATTCTTAACTTGTTAGCCCATAAAGAATATTTTAGATTCACATCCCAATATTTTTTCTTGTGTTCCAACATCTTCTTTATGATCCTCAAAAAAAATTTGTTAGATGACTCTGCCAATCAATTACCCTGTGGGTAGTATGTTGTTGAATCACCCAATTAAATATTATATTTTTGGAAAAAATCATTCACTTTGACAGATTTAAATGCTTTTGAATGGTTAGTAATTGTTTTTTTTTAACAACCCAATCTGGACAACATAATTTCTTCAAGAAACCTCATGATCACATACTCATTTGATAGTTTGGTAGGAACTACCTCTACTAAATTAGTAAATAATATGTATCAATATTTATTCACCTTCTTTGTCCACTTGAATTAGGATTTATTTCCCCAATAAATTCTAAACACCACAGTTGGAATGGTACTAATGATGTTATTGGATTTAAAGGAAATGGCCTTATCTTTTTTTTGCTTGCAAATATTTGACATTCAACACATGATCTAACAATCAGATTAGTATCAACAAAGATTTGGTCCAATAATATCAAGATCTGATAATTGTATATGCAATAGCTCTGTTCCATGCTTGATGAGCTCCACACACTTCCTTGTGTAATTCTATGACAATACCTTCGGTGTCATCTTCCACCACACAATTTAGCAGAATTCTTTGAGGGACTTTCCAATAAATATACTCATCTAAGATACAATATTTTATTGCATGTAATTTGATAGATCTTTCTTGGCATTTATATAGATGTTATGTACATTCTAAATTCATCTAGTAATAAACAATGTCCTTATACCATTGAGATTCTTGGAATTCGGGATTTACCTTCATATCATTTTGTGCATCTTGCACACCTTTCAACTTTTCTTCTTTTTTTAACTCTGTAATAAAATTCAGGTCCAAATATTTACAATTTGATTAAGCTAAAAACTAGGCTAGTCCTTGTCCTTTTACCAATTTTGTAGGATTTATTTCCAAATCATACTCCTAAATTTTAGTGATCCATTTTCCTCTTCTCCCTTCACTATCATCCTGGCAGAGAATATCGTTTACTAATGTATGTGGGACACAAGAAATAATTTATGAATGCAACACATAACATCTAAAGGACTTCAATGTTTTTACCATTGCATAGGCTTGATTCTCCATTCAAGTGTATTTTAACTCAGCATACCTAAGTGCCTTGATAAAAAAGTAAATAGGTTTCCCATAGCCATATTCATTATTTTGCAACAACACATCGACAATGGTATGCATATATGCAAAGGAAAATATTAGAAAAGGCTTTGCATAATATAGGAATATCAACATTGGTGCTTATCCAATGGATATTTTAAGAGTTTCAAAGCCTTCTTTATCTTATTTGGTCCATTTGACCTCATTTCCAATTTTGAGCATCTTGGTAATGGTGTTAATTTGTTCAGCCATATTGGGAATGAATATTCATAGGAAGTTTATTCTTCCATGAATGATTGGACTTCTTTTTTATTTTATTTTTGGGAGCTTTTAATGCCTGAAAGGATTCCACCCTCTCTAGGTCTATTCTTACTCCATCTTTTGACACTATATTCCTTAATAACTTCCCTTTCTACATGGAAAACCTAGAATTATTTGGTTTCAGAGAAAGACCAAATCTCCTTCATTTATTAAATGTCTTCGTTAAGTGTGACAAATTATCATCATCATTTTTAAGAATAATGTCATATGATCAAGATAAATGATTATTAATTTGTTAGTGTCTCCTACAAAGAAAATATCCATGGCACACTAGAAAGTTCCTCCTACATTCATTATCCCAAAAGTAATTTTATCGTGAATGAAATTCCCCCATGGGGTAGTGAATGCAATTTTTTCTCTATCTTCTTTGCTCATTGAAACCTACCTAAGAAACCATCCATCATAGAAAATATGTTGGATCCTACCACTCTCTATAAAATTTGTTCCATTTTTTGTAGAGGATAATTATCCCTTAGAGAACACTTATTCAAGTTCCTAAAATCAATGCATATTATGATTTCACCACTCTCTTTTCTAACATGAACGATATTTGCAACCCATTTGGAATATCTCAAAGAAATTATTATTTTAGCATCCAATAATTTGCTTATCTCTTTTTCTATAATTGGTAGCAGGATGGGGTTTGTTTGCCTCAGCTTTTGTTTACATGGTTTTGTTTTGGGATTCAAGGAGATATTGTGTTCAATTATTGATGTATCATATGTTAATATCTTCATATTTCCACACAAATGCATCAAACAATCTTTGAAAAGATTTATGTACTTTTGTTTTATTATTCAGACGACAATTTAGACAATTTGATATATTTAGTCTCAGTGTTGGTGCCAATATTTATTTCTTCTTCATATTACTCTTTAGTATGAATAACAATCTTGTGAGGTACATCATTTTCATCAAATATCCTTTCCAAAGGAACCATAACTTTGGTTATGAAATTATTTTTTAATTGGACAAACTTGTAATTTTATATTTTGTTGTTTAGATTCATACCTGTGTGCTCTTATTTTTGTTCTTCCTGACAATTCACACTTTCATCATAATATCATTCTTGGTCAATACATATGCTAGAAAATTCATCCACTAATTCCAAGAATATTTTAATTTGTCGATCATATTCAAACACCTTCCATTGTTTGGTATTGTCAGGAACTGATGGTCTGCAAATCATTTATACTTCATTATAGACTTTGATTTGTACAATAGGTTTAAATGTTCTGGTTACTACTGATAAATCATCAACATTTTGATTTTCTTCTCTAGGAACAAAAATAATGTTAAATGTATATAAGAAATTATCAATCAAATCCCATATTGCATTCCTATAATCTCTCATTCTAGGATGCTTTGTTTGATAAAATTTATTTAATATGTTGTACAAACACCTCTAAATCACCAAAAGACTTCTATTTCAGTAATTCCCATTCTTATTGTTTCCTCTAAACCCAAAATTAATGCTTCATATTCAGTGGCATTGTTTATAGTCTCAAAATTTAACTTAAATGAACGAGGAACTCCTTTTTGCTGGGTTGTATGAGCACTACACCAGCTCCAACCTCTTCTTTAGTGGAATATCCATCAAATTTCATGTCCCAAATTTAATCTTACATGTGATTTATATGTTTTATATCATTCACAACCATCAAAGGATATAATATTTTATCATAATCGTTCCCTTTAGACAACATGCAACATCCCATATCATCCTCAACGATGTAAATTGGATAGTTGATAGGACTAATCCCCTCACTCAATACATAGGCATATATGGCCTCTCTATACAGTCTCCTTGTCTCTTGCAAATAGAGGAATAGATGCATATTCCATGTCCGTTTGCATTGTCCAACCCATTTTTTTGGAAAACGATATTAATAACAACATTTCATATTTGCCAGAAACATTTTCTACCACCACATCTAGCAGGATTATTTTTTATGGAAGTTGGGCTAGAGTTACCACTAGATATTTTATCGACTTGATACATTTCATTAGTTTTGAATAAAAAATGTAAAGACCATGGTAAGTCTTTGTGACTTCTAATCCCAATTAATCCATAATGAAGTTAGGCATGATATTGTGAGAAAAAATTGAGTCTATAATACAATTATGTATTAAATTTCCATGTATCATCATTTTGATGTAGAAAGGAGGTGTGTAATCTGAAGGTTCTTCTTAAACAGTCAGTCCAACATCAATCTCAATACTTTCATCAGCTATATTTATAGTATCAGACTGAGTAATGGTATTATTTAACTTAAAATATTTCTCAATATGTTTTATGTATGCAGGATTGTTTGCAAGTTGTGACAAAGGTGTATTTTTTTTAGTTTAGACAGTTCATGTTCAAAATCAAAAGGATGATGTGACTTCTCTCTATATATTTTTTTAAGATCATATCATTTAGGATGAATATTTTCACTAATATTTTGAGGAAAAGGGGGTGTAAAATTTACCTTTGAGGTAGTTGGAGCATCAAATTTATCTTGGATAGCAAGAGGATTTTCAACATATACTGGTTTATCATATTCTTTGACTACTTTGGTTTCCTTGGAAGATTTCTTAGGAATAGGAGATTGAGGTTTTTTCTCACAATTGTTTTTAGTCCTAAGGAAAGATTTATTTTTAGTATCATCTTCATTTCAACAAGATTCTTCATATAAAAATATTTCATACTCATTTTGAGTTATATGTAGCACTTTATTATCATCATTCATCCAATTAATTTCTTCAGGAGGTTCAATTTCCTCCTCATCTGGTAAAAAATCAATAATTGCTTCATTTGTCCTAACAAGAGGATGTATGAGAGGATCTTCATTTCTCCTTTCCCTCTTTAAAATATGAAGGTTAAAAGGCATTCTAAGATAATTTGGATTTATTTTTCCAATAGTTTGAGGATTATATTCTGATTCTTTCCTTCAGTCTTAAGTCTTGCTAGTTTATTTGACAAACCTCTCATAATTTTAGTCATTTCTTCTACATTATCTTCCTGATTTTCTTTATTCCTAATTTTGCTTGAGTATTCATTTGCATATATAGGATTCTTCTCAAAGTATTGCTGATTCTTAATTTTACCAACAGCTGTCATATTGGATTCTACATGTAAAACATCATTCTACATGCTTGATAGTGTAGCCGATCTTCTTTCTCTCAACATTGTAGCAAAATCAGACTCAAAAGCTCCAGCATAGGTGAACTTTGAAACATTTTGTGTTGGTTTTATATCATTTGGAATTTTACTATAGATCTTATTGAATCATTTGTTAAATTTAGGTCTAGTTTTACCATTCATTTTCTTTAAAGTAGAGAATTCAGTGAGGTAATATAGATTACCTCTCTTTTTTCCCAATTGTCTTTTAAATGCTAGATGTGAGGAATTCCAAGAATCAATAGAATTAGTAGGTAAGGTTCTGAACCGTTTTCTTACTTTTCCTTCAAGTGTGTGCATAAATAACCTCATATAAATATCATCATATTCAACTAAAAGTTTATCCATGAAATTTTGAAAGCTATCCATGTGATCTTCACTTGAAATTTCTTTTTCTCCATCATATATAGGTAAGAGGTTCAAATAATGATTAGGCATGCCATGAACTTTTGCAGGTAGATTAAAAGGACCATATCTTGCTACAATCCATGGGTTAATAGGTGGTGGCAAGCCTCCTTGGCCTCCACCTTCCATATTTGGAGTATGCACAATAGTAGGTTGTAAAGGTGGGGTAAATGAAGGTCTATGAGGTCCAAAATAGACAGTAGATCTAGAGCAATGAGATGGATTTGAAATCAGAGAATTAAGGATTGGAAATAAAGGAGTTCTAGGGAGGTTTCCAATATTTTCTTCATTATCTAATTCTTCAAATCTTTCTTTATTTTCACTTAATGCAAATATTAAAATAGAATTTGAAAGTGAAATACTTCTTCTTTGAGGTGAGATTAAGTTCCTTCGATGGATTCTTGAATTTGGAAGGATGAGAAGATATTTAGTATGAGGATTATGTCTGATGTTCCTCTTTCCAGGAGCCAACTTTCTTAAATGGAGTCTCCAGGTGAATAATTCAACTAATAAAATCTAATATGCTTCACTGTGCAAATATCGGATCTCTTCAATGTCGTTTCTCTGAGAAAATATATTCTTTAACTGCGATCCTCGACAACGACGCCATTTCTCATGTTAGTTCCCAAAGTTGTCCTAGGTTGAAGGTAGAACAAGCCCAGACATGACATGGCTCAAACTTTAACGATGTTAGATCTAAATCGAAGTATGAAAGTATGTTTGAGTCATTTTTTAGAATGCTCGGGGTCTTTAACAATATATTGTGGGTAAACTTGTGAATGCAAAGGAAATTTAATAGAGGAATTCGATGGATTCAGGCATAACAAATAGGAAAATGATGAAGGAGGAAGGAATTAATATAAATCTTGAACCAGAGGAAGTATTGATGGGTAAATTTCCCCAAGGAAGACAATATTTGAACATACTAAGCTATTTTTAGTGGAACTAAGTAATTCTTTACAATTTGTAAGGGAGTAACATGAGATTCATATATCGTTAACAACAATTCATCTCACAAAAGAACACATATGGAAATATTTTCCATACACAGAGCTATTACAAGTTGAGTTAAAGATCAATCATAGAATCAAAAGAATTTTGAACTCTTGATATGATATCCAACATTTAACCATGAAGAAAGAATCAATGATGTTCAAATCACATCAAATATTACTACACTCATTGTATTGTTTTTCTCATGAATCCTTACAAATAGATGAAAACATAATAATAGAGATAGAAAGAATACTTTGCATGGATCCATTTCATTAATCTCAGGTAAACATATTTTACATTACAATAGTATGCACTGACTCAACAATAGAAGAAAGAATACTTCTAGTTCTCAAATAGTCAGTCTCTTACTTGTATACTGAGATTAAAATATACAGAGATCTAAGGCGGATAGAATTAGTTTATACTTGAATTTAATGCTAAAAGAAAGTAATAGCCTTTCACTTACTATTTTTACATTAAAAAATTACATTTACATGAACTGTGCTTTATTTTATTTTACATCCTTCACCTTTCTTCTTTCCTCATACAGGTGAATGGTTACCACATACAGTTTGCTGAGTTGGTGGTAAAGTATAGCCAAGTGGGATGCCAAATTGGATCATCCTCTATAAAATTTCGTTGAATGTGGGATCCCCATGATATATTGAGTCTCCAAGTGGCATGAATGCAATAGTGTGGTCTTCCTTGTGGATTACTAAGCTGGTGGTGCATGTGTGTATTGATGAAGTCGAGGAGAAGTTTGTTGTGTAATATGTTTCTGAGAAGATGAACCGAGAGCATATTGATTAGACTAGTGTTGAGGTGGAAAATATATTTTATGATATATTACTACCAACTACCAATGTTTACCCACTGGCATGCTATTAACTTTGAGGTTTTCTAATAGCTTCTCCTCAGAGTGTCTCTCATAAAAGAGTCACCCCATATCCTTACAATTATTTTTCAATATTGTCCAAATGCAGAAGGATGGCCTTAATCTCTCAAAATCTTGGTCTCCACTGATTATTGTTTCCATCTCCTCTTTAGTCGCTTTATTCATTTTTTCTTTTAACTTATTCATGTATTCCTGTTTGGAGTAAAACTCTAAGTTCCCATCTCATGGAAAAGGAAGTCCTATATTTCTTAATCCATTGAACATAGTTTTAAAAGATTTGATATCATCAACTAGATTGTTTGTACTGTTTTGCATTACCCTGCATAATGTTTACTTTAGAATCATCCTTTTTTCAATCTTTATTACTTGAGTCCTTCTAGTAAGTTGTAAGTCCTCCAACTATTTGCCGGTTCTTCTATTTAGGAAATAAATTATTTGTCTTTGTTTAGTGGGATTATCACCCAAATGTTTCATTTACTTGCTTTATATTATTCATTGCAGATTTATAAACCTCCATTTCAGCAGTCATTAGGTCCATAAAGTCCCATTTCTCATTAAATATTTGAGCAATTCTATCCCATATTTCTTATATGGTTCTTCTCAACAATTCCTCTCAATGAGAATCCTTCTTTAATAAAGTGACCTGGCCCTTTAGATAATCAAATTCCCTTTTTAGGTCAGTGATGTCATCTTCTTTCTTACTGATGTCATGTTTAGTTCCACAATTCTGTTGTTCTTATGTGTGACATTATCTTCCAAACCCTTTATTTGCGTTTGGATATCTTCTTCAATTATGGTTGGTTCAATTGTTTTCTTATCTTCATCCATAGCATTTATGTAAACTACTTCAACCACTAATGGCTAAGTGATAACTTCTTGAATATTCTGTCTTGTTTCTATATGCATTTGAGATTTGTTTGTCACCTCTATGTTGTTCTTTTGGAACTACAAGGTATATATTTGTTAAGTTATCTCATTTATCATTTTATCCTTTTCTTCTACTTTATCTTTGTATTTTAGAATAGTAGCCAAAAACTTCTCTTTTTCCTTCTCTACCCAATGAATTTCAGATATTTGTATTGGCTGAATATTTGGTATTTTCACATGGCTCTTCAAGTTTGCAAGCTCATTATCCTTCTTAGATATCAATAATTTAAACTGAGATACATCATCAGGTTTGGAACATAAATTTATTACTTTCTCCTTAAGCTCTGTGAGGAACCTTCTACAATAAATAATGAAAATGCATGATATAACATATATAATAGAGCATGGAATATATTTTATTGATCCCAGGACACTTCAAGGGGGAAACCTACTTTGAGAAAGCTCAATAAAAAATAAATCGTGGATGCTTTCATTGGCCTCAACATGTACTTATATACTAAGTCTAATCTAAAAACTATTACTCCCCATGAATGTGGGATAATACAATATAATCCGAGACGACTTACAAAGGATATGCATCCAACAAAAATATACTTAAAAAGTAAAGAGAAGGGTTAGCAAGGGTTCCTAACATGCCCTCCCTCTTAGAAAATATTTTTCCTCAAAGATTTAGATGTGGAAATTGCTATTGAATCTAAAGGACTGGTTCACATGTAGCATCCTCTGGTTACATGTCATGCCACTAAATTAATATATATTTGATGGATCGAGAGCAAAGTTGATCAGTGTGCTTATTCAAGATGGTCCCTGGCTCCAAAATGATGGATCCTTCATTATCCATTTTTGGTAAAATAGTTTGTGCTTTGATGTTGGTTCCAAGAAATTTATTAAGACAAGAGACATGGAATAATGGATGAATGCGAGAAGAAGGAGGAAGTTCCAATTTATAAGCAATGAACCCAATATTCTGAAGAACCTTATATGGCCCATAGGACTTTGGAGCCATCTTCTAACACCCTTTGTGTTTCAAGGAGGATTACTTGTAAGGATGCAAATGGAGAAACACCATATCACCGACTTGAAAAGTGCACTCAGAATGATGTTGATTGGATTGTTTTTTCATTCAGTTTCTTGCCATGTGAAGAATCCGATCTTGGTTTCAGAGAACCATGTCAACAACCTAAATTCGTGAAATTCTCGAGGTGTATGGAAGGAGGATTTGCGGTGCCTGACCATAAACGTCTTCAGATGGAGTCATTTTAGATGTAGTATGGTAGGAAGTATTGTACAACCATTCATCGAGAGGGAGCCACTTTTCCCACTAATGTTGTTGTTTAGAGGTGACACAACGAAGATAAGTTTTCTAGAATTTGTTAATAACTTCAATCTTACCATGTGTTTCTGGGTGCTATCCAGAACTCATATTCAGTTTGGTGCCAGTGTGGTGAAATAGTTCTATCCAAAAGTTACTTGTGAAAGTTGTGTCGCAGTTTGAGACAATGGAAGAAGGGATTCCATGAAGACGAAATATCTACTCCATGAAAATTTATGCGACTGAAGAGGCTGTATATGGATGGATGAGAAAACAAAAATGACTATATTTGGAGAGTTGATCAACCATGATCAATATTACAGTCTTCCCTCTAGATTTAGGGAACCCTTCAATGAAATCCATCAAAATATATGTCCAAATCTAGGTAGGGATGGGAAAAGGTTCAAGCAATATGGGAAGGAGTGGTTGTTCACCCTTGTGGAGAAATCGTGTATCACATTCAACCACCATTTGTTGAATTTCTCATTTCATTCCCGTCCAAAAGAAATTACGTTGTGGCCTCTCATACATTTTGAGAAATCTAGAGTTCCCTTCAATGGATAAGCATGGAGTCCATAGAGTATATCATGTTGAATATCTATGCTTTGGGGAAGCACCAAATGACCATTGTATCATAGAGAAGAACCATACCAAGAGTAATGTGGTACATCATAAGGGTTATTGGCCAACCATTGGATGATTTCAGATAATGAAGAGTCATTGGAATAGCCTTACTGAATAGATTGTAACCAATTTAAAATAGGCAAGAAATAGTTGAAATAGAATCATGGTCATCAAATGTGCGGGAAAGAGTATCTACCACAATATTATCCTTACCATTATTCTAAGTGATCTCATAGTCATAACCCATGAGTTTTCTAACCCATTTCTATTGTGTTGGGGATGAGACCCATTGTTCTAGGAAATATTTTAGACTCTGGTGATCAGTCTTGATGCAGAAATGATTCCCTAATAGGTATGGCTTCCACTTATGTATGACATGCAAAATATCCATCATTTCCTTCTCATATGTAAAGGTGGCTAAATTATTCCCGGAAAGGGATTTGATGGTGACACAATGGGATGTTCACCTTGAAGGAGAACATCACCAATTCCATTTTTGAAAGCATCCCTCTCAATAATGAAGGGCTTGGAAAAATCAGGAATAAATAGAACATATGTGGTACACATAGCTTGTTTCAGTTTGTTAAATGCACACTCAACAACATGTGTCCATGAAGAAGCATCCTTTTTTAGTAGATATGTTAATGGATTTGTGATCTTCCCATAATCCTTGACAAACTTGTGGTAGTAGCTAGTCAGTCCCAAAAACCCATGAAAGCTCTTGAGTGTTTGAGGATTGGGCCAATTTTTCATGGAATGTATTTTGGAAGGATCTATGCAAACCCCTTGTGCTGAAACAATGTGCCCGATATACTCTACTTCCTCCTTCCAAAAAAAACATTTATTCTAGTTGGCATGGAGATGATGATCAGAAAAAAAATTGTATTACAAGATCTAGATATCAGAGATGCTTAGCCCATGTTTTAGTATAGATGATGATATCATCAAAGAATTCCATAATGAAGTGTCGCAAGTAGGGCCAGAATATTTTATTCATTAGTGCCTGGAATGTGGAAGGAGAATTCATTAGTACAAATGGCATAACCAAAAACTGAGTGTCCATCATATGTGCAGAAATCTATTTTAGGGATACAATCCTCATGAACCTGAATTTGGTGATACCAAGAACGAATATCCAACTTGGCGAAAAAATGAACACCATGGAGCTCATCATGAAGATCATAAACAACAGGAATTGGAAACTTATACTTGATTGGATGTGATTAAGTGCTCGAAATTCAATGCAGAGGCGCCATGACCCATTTTTTTTTCAGACAAGAAGAACTGGTGAAGAGAAGGAATTGGTACTAGGGAGAATGATACCTTGCTTCAGTAAGCCCCGAACAAGCATCTCAATATCTGTCTTTTGGTGAAATAGGTAGTGATAGGGCCTGATGTTGGAAGGGACGTTTTCGGGAAGGTGTGAAATATGATGGTCCTATAGTAGTGAAGTTAGAAATCCCACTAGCTCAACAAAAACGCGTGCATCTCAATCAAAAATTTGTTGTATATCCAAGGGATTAGTTGAGACCACTGAAGGTTGCATCAAAATGAAATGGAGCTGAGTGATGACACCATGTGAATTATTTTTAAGGATATTTTCCATGTGATGTGAATTGATGAAGTTGAGACACCCTGGTAGTAATCCCTTCAATGTGTATTTGTACCCATTGACTCAAAACTGCATCCAAATTTCAGCAAAATCCCATAAAATGGGTCCAAGTGTGCGTAACCATTGAGTGTCCAAAACCACATCACATCCTCCTATGGGAAAGGAAAACATGTCAAAGAGAAAGTTATAATCTCTAATAGAGATTTGCACATTACAAAACTTCCCTTTACAAGGTAAGGTTCCCCCGTTGGCAATCATGACTTGAAAGTTGGAGCAACGATGGAAAAAACAATCATCCTATTTGGAGATTTTGGGGCTAATGAAGTTATGAATGCTACCAGAATCAATGAGTATTGTAAGAGGGAGATTTTTGAAGAAACACCTGACCCACATGGTTTGTGGGGTAGTGGATCCAGCTAATGCATGGAGAGAGATCTCTGGATGGTCGTCCTAAGCAGGAGGTTCAATAGGAAGCTATTGAATTTCATCCTTATCATCTACTAGATCATGAGCATCGTTATAAATTTCAGCTACATGAGGAGAATCCACATCCAAAAGATATAACTTTTGCTCAACACATTGATCCCTGGGTGAATTTATCATCACAATTTTAACAAAGGTGTTTTTTCTCTACGTGTTTACATCTTGGCTTCATAAAAATACTTGATATGAGTGGTTCTAGGAGCTAGCGGGATTGGAGGTCTTTCGGGAACCATATTTCTGAATGGAACAAAAGTGGATTTGGAGCATTGTTGAGCCATGATCTTGTCCTCCTCCAACTTATCCAACCCTAGGGCTTCCATAATCATGTTGGGACAAAATATTTTAACCTCATATCAGATTGTATCCTTCAGAACACTTGTAATGAAGCCAAAATTCCTCACATGTAAATTCTGAGATAATGGAGAAAATTTATTTTTGCTTTCACTATACCCAACAAGTCAACCATGTTAGTCTATTTAGAGCATGAAATCACATAATTGCAAATATATACATTAGAAGACTAACATCACAATTTCTCACTATTTTACTTCATTTTTCTCACATTATACATTTTACCCTAATCTAAATTCCATGGTAGTAAGATCTTACCATTTTTAACTAATTATCTATAAATCAAAATATTGAAATCAAAATGTTTAAACACAAGGTATCGAATCCTTTAACTATATGCTTGCGAGTATTTTTCATAAACCATTGTACCAATAAGAATAATGTATAATAAGAATTTATGTGCATCATCCATGCATTAAATACCATCATGAAATTTAGTGTCAACAAACATAAACCATAGATAAAAAAGACAGACATCATATACGTGGTTCACCCCATCCATGAAGCTACGTCCACCAAAGCTTGTTAGTATTTATATTATTTTATCAAGAGAGGATTTACAATTTAGTGGCACATCCATTGCCTCCACTCTCTTTCACCGAGAATATTCTCCAATTACTATTTTCCTTCCTTGTAAGGTTTTCCATTTAAATGGAATACCCTTTTACATAAACGTAATCCAAAAGTACAAGAGGTCATTCCTAGTCTATACTTTTTAACAACTATAGAACAATAACTAATTACTAATCTGGATACATACTTTGAAACCTTACAAGGTTTCAAGACCAAGACTACTCCAAACATACATAATATCTAGGAGATTCATCTCATATCAAACAAGAGTTCAACCGATATATACATACTAACAGTGCTTTCATCCACTCATCATAAAAGCACTAAAATTTACTTATTGTTAGCAGCATTCCTTCTTAGGCTATAATATGAGTTATTTACATCGACTCCTTGCTTTTCAACTATTTACAAGCATATATTGAAATTCTTTAAATCTGACTTTCAATAACAATGATTAATGAATCTAAACCAATTTAAACTTATGTTATACATGAACTATTATACAATCAAACATGCTAGGTGCGCTTTCATTCACCCTTACACACTAAGAAACACCCCACATATATAAACTATATCCATATAGGTAAATGTAATGTTTACTCATGACTAAACCTTCATCATGCTTGGTCCAACAAAAGACCATCTCAGCCATTTTACTTAAATTAATGGATATACCTTTCATTGGATTTCATTCCCATTGCGGCTACATTTAACACGAAGACCATGATTTTCCGTTTATGTCACATGTAATTTTAACATGCAAGATACTTCAACACGTGACAAGGCATTCATATACAATACAAGCAACATCTTTATAAAATACATGAATCTAAGTTTCAAAACTGATCTTATTCAGCAGGCTAAATTTATACACTTAGACCACCATACACTTCTTTAAAATAATTGCATACATACTCTATGCATCATAGAGACATATATAACTACATATATGTATCTATATTTAAATCTCAACCCACTTTTTAGAGGAATCGTATGCATACTCTACACTCTATGAGAGGTATATATATAAGTATATAAGTTATTTAGAATTTTTTACCACACTTCTTAACAGCAACACATACATACTCTATGTATTATAAAGGTATGTATCCATATATATAATATATATATAATTCAAACTCTTGGTAAAAATATTGTTTGGAAACCTTCGATAAATATTATTTGGGCATCAAACCCATCTCTACGATGTTTTTTACCATAAAACCAATTAAGAAGTACTCCTACATGAAGTGTCAACCATGTAGTCCATGCACATACATACTCTATGTATTAGAAAGGTATGTATTAATATATATATATATACTACATAAGGATTAACGCCTCCACATTGTTCACTTAAATATATATATATATTTAATACACAAGGATTAACGCCTTCACAATGTTCACGATGGTGCAATCGAAAGCTACAAAAAAAATGGGCACACATATTACTCTCAAAGATCACAAGAAGCCAACTCACTGGGCTCTTAGAGGAGTCAACTAGAATTTCAAACCTGTAAGATAACAAAATGAGAAAGCAGGTTCCCAATAAAGAGCTTGCAATCTCTATTTGTTCATTAAAACAAACCGTATTCTACAGATCTGTCCAATTAAACGTTGCCCGTATATATTTTCAGATCCACAGTGTTTAAAGAAATCGTAGGCAACTATTTCGATCCACAAAAATCTCTATATATATATATATATATATATATATATATATAAACAGATGTGCAGGAATAAATACATGTTGAGGGCCAAACACAAACAAAACTAATCGCAGGCATCAGCGCCTTCATATCTAAAATGTTACCAATAACAGAAATCATCGGCAATCAAGCCACATTCAGATTTGTTAGGATGAACTGGCAAGCACAAAAGTATTAACAGAAAAGCACGATTCAGATACGGATAGAAAAATTACAAATGAAATCGCAGCAATTAAAACAGACTTTCAGCTCTAACAAGAAATCAAAGCACAATGGAATTGGAAGCACTATTTGGTAAGGATAGATAATTTACAAATGAAATCGCAGCCATGAAAAAAAATTTCAGATCTACTAAGCATTCAGATCCAAAAAGGAATTAATACAATACGGAAGTTCAGATAAAGAATCAAATCTCAAAAAGCACATATTCCTTAGCGCCTACCTGGAATTCTTAAGTCTCCTGCAAAGAGTACAACATATCCAGAGGTCGGAAAGGCTGGGTCGGGGCTCGCCGAATCTCTAATTGCCATCCCCATAATGTCCATAACAAATTCAAATCAGGAGTCAAACAAATATTTTGTATCGTATAGAGAGACCCACGTTGCAACAAATCATGGAGGCAAAATGCAGGGTCGTGCATCAATGTGTATATATTCCAGAGAGTAAGGAGAAGAAGTAATGGGATCTTATTCAGCGATCCACCCCCTAAGACTTCGTTCCCCTCTTCCACCAAAATTCTCCTTCACGCGTTCCCCCTTCACTCAGCAATGGCGGCACCATCCTCCCCGTCATCCCCATACATTCCGCAACCAACAATAAAATACACTCAAGAAATGATATTACTAAATAAAAAAGACGCCACTTGTCGAAGGATGGCCTCAACGTTTTCTTCTTAGGGGAACAACGTTCCTAAGAAATCTCCACTATCCTTCCACTACATAATTTAGATGCTTTTACTATGTTTAAAAAGGATCTATGATGAAAGGAACGATCTTAATATATATCCGCCCTTTATATAAGTCTATTAGCTTGTAATTATATGTTCATCATTCTTCTTAGAGTATATATATGTAATCATAATATAACCATATATAGAGAGAGGGGTTCTTTCCCTTAATATATATAATACTCCCTCTCTATATATAATACTCTCTCTCTATATAAGAGATATATATATATTGTTATGATATAACAAATCAGTGAGTAGAACTTGAGAATTCGGGGGTTTTACATATTCTGCCCCTTAAATCAACATTGTCCTCGTTGTTGTCTCATTTGATAGTCTACCGCATTTATTGCTGTACACCTATACTTACATAATAACCAACACATGGTCTTCCAATATGTATATCCACATAATTATATCCTTTATCTCGAAAGGAAGTTACAATAAAATAATAGTAATATCAATATTTATCTTTTTAGACATGGATGCATTATGCCATGTTTGCTCGCAATCCAGTCTTCAGTTCAACCTGTACTATTATAAGAAGCTCAATCACCCTATCTTGCCGTAGTGGTAAAACAACCTTTAAGTTCATTCATTCTAACACAAAATGAATCATAATTAAATTGTATAGGTAATTTACTTAAATTTTTGTCAAGGCTATCATGCCTCATTCACAAAATATTTCCAGACATAAGGTTACTTTTGTGACTCCTATTTGGTCAATTACGCATATGTTATAAACATATTTATGATAGCCAAAATAAATGAGCAGACATCATTTATGATATTACGATGAGAATGTTAGGTCCTTTGAAAACATAATCTAGTCCAGAACATTCTCCCAGTGCTCACTAGATTAGATGGAAGGAAATCATAATCTAGTCCATAAAACTCTCCTAGTGCTCACTAGATTATATTTTGCATTTTCGCAGCTTTCCAAGTTTTCAGCTTATCCCCTCATCGATAAATCTTGTTTTCCTGGCCGACTCTTCAGCTTGCGGCATAGTTTCACAAGAAAGCTCCATTACATAGCTTGTATAACATGAGGCTGCAGCCCTCATTCGATGATATAGATTGCCTAGGTCTTTGGGTCATCATTAATTGAGCCTCCTACTCAGTTCTGCTCCCTTGGAAACATGACAACAATTTTGGGGGAAGATGCCTCCGCGCATAAGCCGAATGCTACTATTGCCACTTCTCATCATTTCTCGAATTAATAAGTAATTATAAAAATTCTTTTATAATTGAATTGATCATTCTTGGTTAACCTCATTGGGTCCTTAACATAAAATACAACATAATGGTTTTTCGCAACATTATCCACTTCAATAACTCGTACTAATCAATATGATTTTCCATATGAAATCCAAAAAAAAAAATTTATGCATGAGATAATTTCAGGTTGCTAATCTATCTTTTTGCTACTTGCAAAAGCAAGATATAATTATTTTAACCATAACTTCACCTCACATCCTTGCCAATGCTTGCAATGTAGATATCTCCATATGGCCATCCTTCACTCAGTTGATTTCTGCGACATCCCACATTTATCATAACATTCATTTCCTATTTCATTTTTAGAATGTTTCATCATTAGTCGATATGCAATTCATAGAAATCATTAATTAACGTGTTATCATCTATAACCTCGTTATCATTCCAAAATCAAATCAGCCATTATACATGTTCATCAAATCGAGTAATCATGGGAGACATATTGTCCTAATATTTTGACGATGTTTTTTCCAGAAACACACTTGTGTCCATGCTTTCGTTGCCAATAATAAGAAAATACATTTTCCTTTTCATAGATAAAATCTTTATTTCAAAATCAAATCACAAAATTATACTATCAAACAGAATTAAAAAAAATATTTCCATACTTTTTCCACTGTCATTCATAATCATGAATCATATACAGTTAATCATGATCATTAAACATTTCAACTTTAACCATTCCTAACCCAGCTTCCTTGTCTTTGCTACTCAATATGACTCATAGGTTGTTTTTTTTTATTCAACATTGATATTGTATGATACTACAAGGTAAGCTCAAGATATTCGTCTATTGTGACTCTAATCATTATCTTCAACATACGAATACTGGTGATATCTATACGAAATAATATTTCAAAATCTGGGGTTATATATATATTGAGAATAGTTTTCTTCCGTTATGCCATATCAATTATATATATATACTTAACGGATTTGATAAGGCTTTCATGGTCAAAATATTTTTGGCACAATCATTATTATCAACAATTTGAAACACTCTCATTTAACTCAAAAAATCAAGGCATTATTCATTTTACTTTCTCATAGAAACATAAGTATGGTTTTAAGGTTGCAAATCAATATCCCTTCAGGCATATATTTTTATCATCACCAGTGTTCTAAGGTTTTCCTTGACTAAGAGTTTATTTTAAGAATTCTAATCTCATTTTAAACATAATACTCCAAATCTGTATATATTAAAAAAAAAATTCTCCTTATCTATGTAATTGGTCTATTGGTGATCATGAAGGAAACAACACAAAACTCTCTTTTAAGGAAAGAAGGTAAAATTGTCCCTTACGGGAATCAAGAATGGATCTTGATATAAAGGAACATTCGCAACTACGAACATATCTTTTCTTCTCGCTTACAACATAGTATACACACATTATTTATTTTCCTTACTTAAATAAAAATTCTTCTAAAAACTGTAGAGCTACTCTTAACCACCAAATTCATATTTCTTTTCTTACATATCAATCGATAATCAACAATATAATCTTCATAAGAACAGCTATGCACTATGCATTTAACAATATTCTAAGGTCTTTTTGGATAATGGTTAACCACATTTATCTTTGTAGGAATCATGTTTATACTAAAAACCCAAAAATGATACTTATCTTGTTTTAGATGACCAACTGGTCACTCTATTTTGAGCATAATCCTCGTCCATCCATAGGTTTCTTAAAGGAACTTTGCACCCCTCATTTACTTCCTATCACACAAAAGTTGCAAGGTTAGTTCGCCTTCATCATTGCATCTCCTACTAAATGAAATTTAAAAATTAATCGTGCATTTATCATGACAAGAAGAAAGATATATATAAAATAAATAATTATTTTATTTTCTACTTTCTTTAATCTTCATTCTAATAGTTACATTACTGAGTTCAACATGGATTAGTTATATACTTACATTCCATCCTTTAGCATACAAATGAATAATAGTACGAGAGGGAAATTCTTCCCCGATATTTACCTCATTGTTTTATGTTATCTGTAACCACCCAATCATTATCTTATCCAACTTGTACATTCTGATTTGTGTTCCGCCCATAAAGGCCCAAGTGTTGCAACTTGAGCTCCAATACCATTTGTAATGAACCCAAAATTCCTCACATGTAAATTCTGAGATAATGGGGAAAAATTATTTTCGATTTCACTATATCCAATGATTGAGCCTATGGTACCTAGGCCTACTAGTCTAAAAGATTACAAAGTTGAAGAACATGTAATGGATTGGTCTTTATTGAAAAGTTGGATAAGGTGGACTTATTCAAACAGGTCAGTGACATGATTTGTGTAGAGGTGGTCAAAAATAACTATATGGAATATGAACTTAATGATAGAATGCTTACACAAGAATCCTTCACACATAACTTGAATCACTTTCATTAAGCACCATAAGGGTTGTGGCATAGTCTTGGCATTTATTACATAATTTATCTACTCATGTGTTATTTCTTAAATAATATATAGTTGTTATTTTCTCGCTTTTACCACCATTATTAGTCATCCTTATTGCTGATTATTGACTTTACACTGCATGCTATGTTCAGGTAGGATTAGGAGGACAACCTATGGATCAGATGTAAATGATGTATCTCATCCACTGTTAATGGATTATTTATTTAGCTTACATGATTTTTTCTAAACTGAATATATTTATCTGTGTAGGTCATGGTTACTTCATCGTGAGTTGCTCGCCAGATTTGGCTCACAAACCATTATTGTTTTTTCTTATGTAATTCAAGGACTGGGCTATTCAAGCCACTCGGATTCCTTTATTCATATAGGTAACTGCTAGAAAATTATCATTACTATAACGATTATATTATTAGGATATTCAAGGACTTTTAAGGGATGTCAAATACTACTAAATTAGTGTTCATGATAGTTTGTGTTTCCCATTGTGGTGGCCTCGATTATTTCATTAGATCAATACTTTTGCATATGATTCCATTGATATCTAGGGTATATATAACATGTTTAGTATTTTCTCTTTTTCTTATAACTCCTATTGAGGTTGGTTCTCTATTGGGTCCCAATATTCTCATGATTCTCAATTCCTAGGAGGGGGAACTTAGGCCTATATCATCCTATCTAACATGAGTTTAGGAGGTCCAAAAATTTACCCACCCTAAGGAAGTGGGGTGGTTTGGGAACAATAGGCATGTAATCTGGGCTAGATAGCTTACATGCAATTTACATTCTTATTTAATCAATCATTATTTATCATAGTATAATAGATCCATGTTACTTAAATCATTTTGTTATCTTTTATTTCAGCAGATTTATTATACATATATACATGCAATTTACTATTGTTCTAGTATTCATCCTTACTTCATTATGCTTACGGGTCTCCTTACTGTAGAATCTGTGGCCCAATGCCACAGTTAGGATTACAATATCAAAAATCTAATAATAATTGATTGTACTCAAGTTTGATCCCTAATTCAACAATTAGGATTAACCATATAATATTTTAATATAGATATACTAGACTCTGCTTCCCAATGTAGTAGTTATGGTTAATCACACAATCTAATACAAAAGTACTAGATTATGTTTCCCAATCCAGGAGTTAGAATAATGATTCAACATAAAAACTTATCTTAACCATAGAATATTTCAACAAAGTAGGTTAATAACTAGACCATAACATTTTGGGTGAAATCATGAATATGGGTGTCTATTTTGGAGGGGAGTTATGAGAAAAATAGTGTTGTTTTTGCAAGTTTGTCAACTTCGAGAAAAGAAAAATTAGATTTGTATTTAGAATTTCATTTTGTAGTAAAAACAAAAATTGTAGAGAAATGTGTTAGCTTTCTATCGGTTATTTTTTAGATTTTTTTATTGGCATTTGATATGTCATTTTTGCAAGTGTTTGATAGTATGTTATTAATTAATGAAATTATGGTGAATAGTCATGTTTCTAGACACTAGTTAATTCATTATTCAACTATTGTTCATTAAAAACAAAATATGTTATGACGATCTAGACATATTTTACGAACATCTGTCTATAATTTTGTATCCAACAACTGCATGCAATAATTATTAGAATTTGTTGAAGTGGACCAATCTGAAAAACTGACATAAAACTGACATGTTTAGTTTGACACAACATCTTCCCTAATTTCCAGTTGAAAAAAGAAAACTAAAAGTACCCTTTTGAAGACAACATGTCAATGTTGGGGACCATGACTTTTCCAAAAAATTTATCGTGTCTTTAAGAAGTTATTGAATTTACATTTCAATGAATTCTATTAAATTTTGAAGCAATCGAGACACCTTCTAAGAGATAAAATAAATAAAATTAGTGGATCACAACAAATTCAACAAAACTCACATCTATAGAAAGTAGATTGAATTATGCAACTAATGGTATTATTTGTGAAGATAAATTCTAAGTATTTCATATGATGCAATATCTCTAAAATTGGAAGAAGAGTCAGAAATGAGATGGAATTCCATTTCTGAAAATTTATAGGTTTTTGGTCAAACAAATATTTTGGTCGAAACTTAGTTTTAACGGATACCGTTAAATTTGAAGTTAGAAAGTTAGAAAGTTAGTTTTAAAATTTAGGCATACTGTTAAATTTAACTTTCGGCCAAACAATTTTTTCAGCCGAAAACATAAATTAGTTCGGTCGAAATGTTACGGAATATGGATTTGGAAAAAGGATTCTCACCGAATAGACACCGATATTCATGATTTCACCCTTTTATATTATTGTTTATACATGCATGCATTAGTTTACATCATCACCACAATGTATCATCAGTTATACAACCACATAATTCATATTTATTATCTAATTGATCTAATCATAGATGCATGCATAAAATCATAGCACAAGAAATTAATGTTAGATTTTTATCATTTAAGCAATATGATCTTAGGATCTTATCTGAGAGAATAACATGCACAACAATCAATCACAAGACACAATAGACACAAATATTTGTCCTTGGGGAAACCAGAAAGGAAAAACCCCACAACTTCCTCAGAGATAGAATGAGCACCAATGGCATCAGTAAAACCTAAAAACATAAAGATGATCTCCGATAGCTGATCTCTCTCACTTGTGCCAGCACTTCCTCTCTCACTCATGTGCCCCAGTTGAATGAGTGTGTATAATAAATAGAGAGGCTCACTCTCTATTGATAGTCTTTTGTTCACTTAATATTTGACTCAGTTATGTAGGCTCGAGTAACCACAACTAGGGTACTAATGAGTTGACTTACAACGGAGGGGACTTCCTCATGAATTTTAGTAATTATCTCGATAGGAACATCGGGGTACAAAGAAATACAAGTGATTCTCTCGATAGGAGCATCGGGGACCAATGAAATACAATATATATAAGTGAATACATTCCGAAGTTACAAATACATCAAAACTCCCTCTTAACTAGGAAGGTATTCTCTTGACACAATTCATCAACACAAGTCTTCTTCTCTGGATCATCATCAAAGCTGGATCATCACTGGATCATCATCATCATTGCTTCCACTATCTCAATCAAATGGTGCTATCTCTCAATTCTACTCATCATAGGAAGTTCTACAGAGCTAGCATTTTTCATGTTGGTTGTAGGCCTGGCCTCCATGTATGTATTCATATTCTTTATCACTTATATTTGACCATGGGAGGAACACATCCCGCAACCATGTCAGAAAGGCCCACCCAACACTCACATCTGACCATGGGAGGAATACATCCCGCAACCATGTTAGAAAGAACCAGCACTCACATCTAACCATAGGAGGAACACATCCCATAACCATGTCAGAATGGTCCAACACTTATATCGGATCATGGGAGGAACACATCCCACAACCATATCGAAAAGGCTCATCACTTATATCCAAACATGGGAGGAACACATCCAACAACCATGTTGGAAAGGATTAGCACTTATATCTGACCATGGGAGGAACACATCCTGTAACCATGTTAGAAGGGATTTGCACTTACATATGACCATGGGAGGAACACATCTCACAACCATGTCAGAAGGGCTCTACACTTACATCTAACCATGGGAGGAACACATCCCACAACCATGTCAGAAAGGCCCAAAACTCACATCTGACCATGGGAGGAACACATCTCACAACCATGTCAAAATTTCCCAGCACTTATATCCGATCATGGGAGGAACACATCCCACAACCATATTGGAAAGGCTCAGCACTTATATCCAAACATGGGAGGAACACATCCTGGAACCATGTTGGAAAGGCTTAACACTTATATCTGACCATGGGAGGAACACTTCCCACAACCATGTCAAAAGGGATCTGCACTTATATCTGACCATGGGAGGAACACATCCTGCAACCATGTTAGAAGGGCTTTGCACTTACATCTGACCATGGGAGGAACACATTCCACAACCATATCAGAAGGGCTCTGCACTTACATCTGACCATGGGAGGAACATATTCAACAACCATGTCATAAAGGAACATAGACTCATCACTTCCCCTTGGAGGGAACCTCGATTTGGAGAACACCAAGCTTCTCCTTGAAGTACTTAAACTTCACTTTGGACATTTCTAGCATATAATCGCATTAGGGCTGATTACATCCAAGGATAACCTATGATCTTCACCAGGGCCAATTACATCCGAGGACAACCTACATGATCCTTTACGTCTAAGTGTTATCAAGAATATAGTGCCTTCTGTAGACAAAAGCTATTCCTATGGTCTAAATGGTTCAGATCCAAAACAAATGAGTAACCACTAGGTTGAAGACTTTCTCTGAAATCTATGGATGCTTGGAATAAAACTCTGATGAAAGGCCTATAGACCTGCAGAAGCAAATCAAACATACAACAACATCAAAGATACCAGAAAACTATCCATAGATCCATATCAGTGACTAAGAAATCCAATAATATATATGTGAGATTTAAACACAAAAGATATATGGGAAGGAAATCAACTTTGCATTAATAGATGAATGAAAGAGATTACAACCATTTTTCCTTAGTGTCGATGCACTCCTTCACAAGACTAGCACCTCATCCCTGATAGCTCCAACTTGCTCATCTATGCTCTCTAATGGATTAGGCCAGGATATTAATTCAGCAGCATAACTTTACTTCTTTATTCTCCCCCTCAACCATGGAGTATGAGCTTGTATTTATAGGGTTCAAAGGGATAGGAATGGTTGATAAATTGGTGGGTGAGGTGGCCATGAGATCCTCAAAGGAGGGATCTTGAGCTTAACTGACCCAGCTAAGTAGGGATAAGGCTAGACAGAAGGATTTTGTTCTAGAAGCTTCATGAAACCTCCTTTTTTCACTTTTTACTAAGGGAACTGCTTATACTCCTTTATGACAAAGTGGTGAATGGTGAGAACCATGCCAACAACAAAGTTTAAAGGTGGTGGCACCGCCTGGTTTCCACATAACTTGGGCGGTGCTGCATAAGGTACCACTTATCTGCTTGAGGGTAAGAGCGATACTGAAGTTTTGTATGTTAAAACCAACACTTAGAGCATGTTTCACTTCAAGTTTGGGATTTTAGGGCAAATATCTGTGTTAGGGATCCTATCACATGCTGGTGATATATTTTGAGTGTAATAGAATTCCCCCCAAATCATGAGGATAGAGGGATATGATAGGTGAGAGATTTGATAGATAAAGTTATCACTTCGAGGTAAGATCCATCTTGATTGGAGAGTATCATCGAATATGCATCTACAATACATCAATAATTTGACTCATGGATAAATGTAACCTTATCACCGTTGCAAACCAATACACAACAGATCCATGTGATAGAGGAATCAAACTTAGACATAGCTACTAGATATACAATGTAGATCTATGTCATATAGACGCAAATTTGAGCATAGCCATGACCATACAAATGTGCATCCATTTTGGTACTTCATACAATATACTCCATCGCAACCTGGGGAGAAAGCTACGAGTGCTTAACAAATGCCTAGGGTCTTCGTCTCATCTTCCACAAGGTATGATTCTATCCATGTGATTACAATGTTCTAACGTCGAACATGGTAGAAACCACTTGATTACCGACCAATGATGTGAACCATTAACAAGTGCAAGGGACATCACCATTGATGTCAATAATTCCCAAGATACCCTAGTACAATCTACTGAGCGTGAATATATGTTTTGATGTTGAACACCCAATGGAATCTTTCAATCAAAGGTCAATGATGTGAACCTATGTCGAGAGCGAGAGAATTTTTCATTGAGGCATACAGATCTCAAGGTACTATATTTGTTTCTAAAACTATTTCCTGGATGATGAGCTAACGTCAATAGGAATAGTCTCGTCGAAGGAGGGCCATGATGAATCCGACATCAAAAAAACGAAACTTGGAACAAAGTTCTGGAATGTCGTAGATAACATAACCATAGGACTGACTCAAAGTACTAACACAAAGAATGTTTCAACTACAGGGGTAAACTTCTTTCTTTTCTTCGAACATTGGGCGGCACAACAAAATATTTGACAGCATGACTAGACCAAATGGACACATAATATGATAGTGGACAATGCATTCTTTTGAAAGGATCAAAGGAGTGACATGACTCATGAAAGTGGATCAACTTGTAAGTCAGCTGAATACCCAATTGATTGAATGATATGTAGACAAGTGCTACGTTCAAAGGTGGCAAACAACTTCCATTTGATTTGCAAAATGATTCCCTTCCCTTAATTTCCCCATCATGATTGATGAGTGCCTCTTTTTGTTTTTATTAGTCGAAAGAGGGTAACAAACACTTGTTTTAGCTCATTCGAAGATAAGTCCATTCCCATATATTTCACGAACCTGATAAAGGAGGTCTCTTAGTGTTTAGTTTAACAAGTCCAATGAAAGAAAACTCAGTATCGTTCATGTTTAGAGAGTCTGAACGAAGACAAAAGAAAACTCCAAAAGGTCTTTTTTTGTAAATAGTCTATCCAAACCGAAAAAGAGATAACCTACCGTCAAAGAGATGACTCTTCAAACACTTTTATGAGTATGAAGAAGACAAGTACTCAATAATATTTTCATATTTAGGGAGTCTAAAAAGAGCTTAAAGGACACTCCATTAGGTCTCTTTTTATGATGAGAAGTTTTATGAGCCTAAAAAGAATCAGAAAAGGACGTAGAACTTTGATACTGAGTTCTGAGAGCATGAGCAAAGTGTCAAAACAAACGCTCAGGGACTTTTTCCATTTTATGGAAGTAAGAAAAAGTCAAAAACAAACTCCCCATAGACTTTACTGTTTCTATTTCTATGCCTGCAAGGCTCAAAAACTATATTAACCTCTCAAACAATGACTTTACTAGACTATGTAAATAGATTTTATAATAATAATGATTTCAAAATATCAAAATAGTATTAGAAAACCCTAAACATAGATATAAAAGTCATTTTAAATAGTAAGAATCAAACCATTTTACTATTTACCACTTGGTGAGAGCATTTTGGAGCAAACTTGAGCCAGATCTTCAGTCAGAGATTTCAGGAGATTCAACTATCTGATTCGAGCACCGTCAGAGCCAGGTAAATGAAAAAACCCTAGCCTTTCTTTTTAAAGCATCTATTTTTTATTTTATGAGGGTATTGGGTTGTTTTAGGAAATCCCTAAACCTCAAATGCGGGCACCGCTCCTACCACTTACAGGATAGGTGGTGCACCTTGAGAACTGTGCATCTTGCACTGCACTCAGGCGGTGCCACCGCTTTGTGCAAATGAAGCTTAGGTGGTGCCGACCGTGAGTGGGGAAAATTGAATGGATAAGAAAAACCACAAGTTTTTAATTGATTTTAAAGATTGATTTTGTTTCTAATTGGTCCATTAATTGTTTGTGGTAGGTCCCAAGTGATAAAAAATGGTCATATGGAAAGAATGACAACACAATGATGATGCTTTTGTCAAGAGAAATGCGGGATGCATAGCCACGTTGAGGGATTGTGGGCTCCTCAAATTCTTCTGCACACCTAGCATGGTGTCTCATGAGTGATCATTGGATTATATCCTCCATATGTTGAACCCGGAGTAGTAATAATTCGAGGCAGGAGCCCACATGTTGATAGTTGAGGTAGAAGTTATCTACTTCTTGACTAGATTATCGAGACAGGGTGCTCCAATTTCATTTCCTATTTCCCATGGAGGGGATGTGACTACCCAAGAGTTTATCAACCGTTACTACCTTCTCGGTACTATAACTTCAGGGAAGAAAATTTGCATCAAGACAGTGAGGGATGATCCTCTTCGCACTGTTCTTTTCACCATGTAGAGGTTTCCTGGGAGCCAAGGGCCTCACCAGGCTTCTAGTGCACACATGTTAGATGTGATAGAGGCTATAGCACCTATTGTCTTTAACTGGGAAGAGGAATTACTACTAGTTTTCAAGGACCAGCTGACCAAGTGTCCGCAGGGAGAGCTAAAATAGTTTGGCTATGGACGTTCCATCTTAGCTTGCTTCTTCTTTGAGCGGGTTCCCCATTTGAGGCCCCAAGTGGTTTTTACTGAGCTAAGGGAAAGATACCCTTGTATGCTGAGGTGGGTTAGGATTCATGGTCTGCATAAGAGCAGGCAGAGGGAAAGTGAAGTTTGGGGCTCCATTTTTCTGTTGGCTGAACGACTAGATCGTCATGGTCAAGGATTATGCGTATGCTGGTACATATTTCAGAGGAGACCCTAACCTATCACTTCCACCTGATGGACAGTGGGGAGACATGGGTAAGAAACAAAACCCTAATATGACCATTTGTGTTTTTGTATTTTATTGTTTTTTATTTTTTATGTATAGTAACAAGACCTGAAAATTTTCATGCAGATGTTGGAGTGGAACGACCTGGGGGATCTTCGCCACTAGACAAATGAGCGGGAGCTCAGTTTATTCAATAAGGTGATGACCAGATGGGAGAGTTGAAGGATAACTTGGAGAGGTTGACCTTGGACATACCTTATGCATCCATTGATGATCTCTCGATGCGATATCAGAGGCACACAGCAGGAGTGCCAGGCCGTTTCAGCCATTTGCTACGTAGGGTGGTGCAAGCTATCATATGCTACCATGAGCATCACTAGATAGTTCTACATGATCTATTACTGAAAGTTGATATAGCTTCAGGATTTTATATGATTTTGTGCTTCCTGAAATCCAGACTGCTTCAGATGATCGCTCGTGACCTATTTTGTAAAAACACTTTATATATATATATACACACTTTTGCTTCCAATGTTTATATGTTTCAAATGGAAAATGTATTTACATGATTTTTATTTGTTTTTACTGTTTATTTACAATATGATGAACCATGTTTGATTTCATGTTATTAATGGGCAATATACTAGTCTAGGATATAATTTCCCAATGAATCAACAACAACATTGTCTGCCCTAGGGATATTCCTATAAGTGATAACCTCAAATGACCTTTCCGATAGACGTACCCTTCGATAAAGACAGAGCAGTATAGGGTTTCTGATGGTATAAAACTGGTTCAAATGACAAACCACTAACTATGAGTCCATGAAAACTAGTACCAAGTCATGAATGTCCCGAGATGCAACCTCAGTCAAAAGACCTATGACTGCTTCATACTCGACGATATTGTTGGTAGCAGGACTAATACAAACCTCTCCCGAACTGACTAGATCATGTGTAGGGGAATACAGAACCCAAGCAACTGAAGCAAGGTTCATGGTATGGCGGCAAGAACCATCATCAAAGCCATAAAAATCCATTTGATCTGCATAACCAAAACATGATATAAATAGTCTAGACATTAAACTCAAAACCATATTGAAAATACTAAAACATACTGAAAATTCAAATAATTTACATATATATAAGGTACCATACATAAATGATTTATACATAGTACCTCTTCAGGTACAAGCCATTGCAAGGTTCCCGAAAGGGACTCTGTCATAGTCCATGAGCTCATAGGCCCCTTTCTTGAAAACCTTGGAAACGATAAAAGGACCATACCACATTGATTCAAACTTCCCTTTTCCTAGATTATCGTGTCTCTGATAATAAGTCAGGAATAGGTCACCTTCGTTAAACACACGAGGTTCTACAGATTTATCATACTGCACCTTGATGCATTTCTTATGTGCCTCATTAACTAAGGCAACATCTCATCTAGTTTCATCAAGGTTGGCCAAGTATAAAAACTTTTCTTCCTCAGTAGAAGTATTAGGGAGAAGTTCAATGGAAAGTTTCAAAGACGGAATCTGACACTAAATAGGTAGGATAGCTTCTAGTCTATATACTAACTAAAATGGTGTAAAACTAGTCGATGTTTTTACTGAAGTTCTGTAAACCCAAAGAGAAGAGAATAGAGTTTGGTGCCAGTTGGATTTGTGATCTCCAACCATCTGATGTAGCATAGTTTTTAAAACTTTGTTAATGGCCTCAACTTGACCATTAGCTTGCGGATAATAGGGAGTTGAGTTTTCATGGCGAAAACCAAACTTACCACTTAACTCTGTCATCATCTGATTCCGGAAATGTGATCCATGATCAGTGACAATAAAATGAGGAACTTCAAACCTAGCTATTACATGGTTAAAAAGAAAAAGGGCGGCAGTATTACCATCCTCTGCATATGTAGGCATAGCCTCAGCCCACTTAGTGAAATAATCCATGGCAACAATGATATAACCATGCCCCCCAACGGAGGTAGGATTACAATGCATGAAATCTATCCCCCATTTGGAGAAAGGGCCAATGACAATGACGGGGTGTAACGAAGCAGGGTTGGTGCACTTTTTCAAATAAAAGTGTTGACAGGGTGGGAATTTCTTAACCGCCTCATGACAATCTTTAAAAATAGAAGGCCAGAAATAGCCATTGCAAAGGATTTTCTGAGCTGTAGCCATCCCAAAAATATGACCGCCACATGCTCTAGAATGGGAGTCATTTAGAACCTATTCAACCTCGTCATGGGTGAGGCATCGTCAGGGAATGGTATCTATCCCACATCTATATAATGTATCATTGAGGATAAGATAGTATTTCACATGGTGATGAATGCAGTGACAATCATCACGAGATATAGTAGGCTGAAAATGTTGTGTCTAGAGATAAATGATTAAATCTCCATACCACGGATCAGTTGTGCTTATTAGGAACATAACTTCATCCGGGAATGAATCATTGGGCTCAGAATCCATTAAAGCACAGGGAAGGTCACACATCCACTCTACAAAGACTAATGATTTATTCGAAGTAGCTTTGGTAAACTCAAGGTCAAACTCCTGTAGGGTGACAATCCATCGAAAGTATTTTCCCCCTAGCACCTGACGAGTCAGGATGTAGTACATAGGGTTTTGGTCTGCAAGTACGGTAATGGTGCAAAGTAGGATGTAGTGATGAAACTTTTAGATAGCAATGACCGTAGCCAATGCTAGCTTCTCCACATGCAAGCATTGAGTTTTAGAATTGACAATATTATTACTTGTGTAATAAATCACATCTTCTAGGCCGTTCTGGTCCTCTTGGGATAAAACCATTCCGATAGTAGTAGTAGAGGTAGCAACATATAATATAAAATCCTTCGAGTAATAAGGGGGGGTGTATCACAAGTGAATGAGTCAGAGCATGCTTAACATTATCGAAGGCTTATTGGGCCTAGTCATCCTAGAAGAATGGAGTATCCTTCTTAAGGAGACGCATATAACCATGCATTTTCTTAGCAACGTTCAAACAAAATGACAAATAAATTTTTCCTTCCCTTGCAAACTTTGGATTTCAAGTAAGTTGGTTGGGGTGGGTAGAGTGAGTATTGCAAAAAAATTTAATGGATCAATCCAAATACCATCCTTGGAAACCACGAAGCCTAAGAGACGTACTGTCTCAACAAAAAAAAACACATTTTTGTGGGTTCAGCCATATTTTTGTAATGGAAACATCTCAGGAAAATGTCTCTAAGATGTTGAGGATGGTATTCCCATTACTGTGAATGCACAGGGAGGTCATCAAGGTATGGATCCATGATTTTCTTAATTTCATGAAACTCATAGGACATAGTGAGCTGGAATGTGGCCCCAATGTTCTTAAGACCAAAGGGTAACTTCCTGTAGGCAAAGGTTCCCCACGGGCATATAAATGTTGTCTTATGATAATCGGTGGGCAATATCTCAATATGATTGTAGCCAGAAAAGTCATCCATAAATGAGAAGATGATAGTCCCAGCATAGTTATCGATAATATGATTGATGTGTGGAGTCATAAAGTTGTCCTTAGGACAAGCTTTATTCAGGTCTCAAAAATCGATATAGACTCAAATAGTTCCCTACTTTTTATTCAAAGGAACGATGTTCAATACCCATTCCGTCAGGGGTATAGGATAGATGAATCCTTCCTTTATAAGTTTCTCGACCTCTGCTTTGATAGCCACAACCTTCCACGGATGGACTTGTCTCAATTTCTACCTAACCGGTCTGGCTGTAGGATAGGTTTTGATCTCATGGACTACAATAGATGAATCTATCCCAGGCATTTCTTCATAAGACCAAGAAAAAATGTCTCAGAAATCTTTAAAAAGTGCTCGATACTCTTCAGTTGTCTATTGAACAGTTTTTCCCCATCTGAACATGTTCAATAGTTCCAGGATAGATCGATATGTCGATTGGAGCCATTTTGGTAATGTTGCATAAATTTCCTTCAGACTCAGAATCTTGCAACAAGATATGCATTTGCGGATCATCGACAATATCAGTACCCAAGAGAGATACAAAATCATTATCTGCCGAACTGGTATTTGGGAGGAACTGTTGGGCACCCTATATGCAAGTTAATTAAAGCCAACATACCGAGTGTTCAATATTAATTGTCAACCCAGGGAAGTCTCTTATTTCAAGGATAATATGCACTATATATGCTTTCAACACTAAGCAGCTAATGCTGTAAGTAAATGATCCTATTTTCCTGTTCAACCACACTCATCCCATAATCCACTTAATCTAATTTACTTTCTCAAGAATGCAATCTCAAGTACCTTATTACGATTCTTAATCTAGAATTAAAAGATTTAGGAAATAACATCTAGATTAATTTTGCAGAAAGTAAAATCCCTAATTACCAAACCATATAAAGATCCATCCAACTATCCCGATTCAGTTATTCTAGAAACCCAAAGTATGTGAATTAAATTCAGATATTCTAGAAATTCAAAGTACAGGAATGAAATTATGCAATTATAAATGTGAAGGAACAAACTGCAAAGATATAAAGAAAACAACAATTGAAAGAACTAGGGATGAACAGGGTTGTTACATATATCACACAGTTGCATAAAAGACAGGTAACCTATACAGTCGACTGACACACCACACCACTGCAGTTTTACAAGAGATGCAATTACTGATCATTCAAATGACACACAACAATCGATAACCATTGCATCTTTATTGTAAATAAAGAAAGTTATCACAAAATCACACAACAGAATAAATACAATACCTAATTAAATCAGCAATCCCTGTGGGAAGGTGGGCCCAACTTTCACATAGAGATGCTGGAAGTAACACACGTTAAAACGCCGAGATCTGAAGAATCAAACTCCTTGTATAAAAAATGGCAAATTAACACACAACCTTAGCCACAACTGATACAATAATTTGTTTAAAAGTTCAACCCCTGGCTTGGAATAGTTCCCAGTATTTATACAATTACAATCATAACATCTTCCTACTATTATCGATTAGCCATGAAGATATCTGATCTTCAGGATGCCTTAATTACAATGAGCTATTACAGTCGTGGCAAGATGAGAGAAGAAGATATAGGGAAGTTGTTCTTCAAGCCAGAAATAATGATCATGATTAATTGAGAAGATACTTCGTGGATCGCAACTAATTTTGAGCAGTGGTGCACTATTTCCTCCAAATATGTCGCAGTCTGTTGTAGCTACCTTGATATAGCTCGCATGGAATAATACCCTTGGACCGCATTCTTTGGGAAATGATGGAATGGATGGTGATCAACTCAGCAATGAATGTCCATCCCTCCTTTGGCATGTTCAGCCCACTACACCTGTATTCTTTACATCTTGAATTATCTTTATAAAACCACCATATGTTAGCATAATTTAAGATGTAAAGAACTGATTACCACAATCCTAAGCATTAATAAAATAAGACAATGATTAACCATACCTGCATGACTTGAGGGACCACGTGAAGGAAAAAAATCTTTTTGGTATGCATAATAGAGTAGGATAAGGCAAAAAGAGGTGGATAAGAGTGGTAAAAAAGAGGTCATTTCTGGGCCCAACATCTCCCTCAACTGTCGTGTTGCATGTCCTCATGAAACAACCTCCATTATTATAAATCTAAGTCTGGCATTGTGCTTTGTTCATGGAGAGAAGAAAAGTTGTATGGGAATTCAGATGTTCCCTATTTTTCTACAAATCCCTTATGGACAACCCAATATCTCCAACACTTCTGCTCCTCTTCCTTTGTTAATCAGAAATCATCCCTGTATGGTTTTGTTGGCCACCAGATGAGAGGAAATTTAAATTTGAGTCCCAACCAATTAACACCACATTCCCTCATGCATCCAACATAACCCTCAATCCTAGAAAGTGCTTATTCAAAATTCCTGTAATAGTAGGGGTCCCTATTTCTAAGGGTTGGAGAGGCAACTTGCCATCTATGCTGACTTCCTTCCAAATCCATTCATTGATGCATGGAAATCTAGCTTGTACAAGTAGAAATAACCCTTTCTTGAATTTCCATGATATGTCGAGTTTGGATGGGACACAAGAGTACACTCTAATGTCGAGCAAGGAGAAGATGGGGATTCTGAGGTTCGCTTTGAATCCAAATATTAGAGTGGGCCTCATTGTGAGAGAAATTTTGGAAAGACCTTTCCCACTGAACATGATTGCTAACAGAGGAGGAAAAATCCCTCAGCTAAACATCACCTAAGAAAGGGACATGATTCGAATGGTGACCCAAAGGGAAAGCCAACTAATGTAAATAAATCTCACACAGTAAATTCTAGTCCTAAAAATCACTTCCCAGAAATGTTTCCAGGAATTTAGCTGAGGTTTCTATTTCATATGGCCTCCCTTCTTTTACATCCATCAGTTTAAACCAAATGAACTGCTCAAATAAAAATATAGGGTAAGAGGAAGATGGTACTCTGGTACCCAACAATTCCTGAGAAAGAGTATACAGCTGATCTTTTTCCACCTGCATGGATTTAAACGTTTTTAGCTCCTTTAGCTCCTTCTGTAACTCCTCCCCACGGAGTTTTTGGGATGATGAGTTCTTTTTCCCATTTTCCCTTCAATTCCATGATGGTATTTCTATGTTTAGTGAGGGAAACCATCCCTTCTTGATATCTCTCCACTTGAATCCTCCACTTCCTCGCTTCTATTCTCAGGATCGAGAGTTCTTTTGTAAGCTTCAAGATTTCTTCTTATTCAGGATGTTCTTCATTATCAGAATCCTAATTGATAAAATTTTGAGGAAGTTGAGTCCATACCTTATCACTTGATGTGCCAAATTGAACATCCTGCATTTATGAGATCACTTCTGGGGGTGCTAGTTCTTGTGCAACAACATCCCTTCTTGGAATTTCTCCTGCAGTAGCTTCAACCATAGGTGGTTCTGAAACAACTTCTAGAGATGTTGGTTCTTGTGTAACATCATCCTCTTTTTGGAGCTCTCCTATAGCAACTTCAGTAGCTGATTGCGAGGATGTTGGTTCTTGTGGGACAACCTCCTCCTGAATTTTTATCTCCTTATCTACCCGATTATCAGTTGCAGCTTCGATAGTGGGATTCAATGTCTCTGGTTCTTATGTAACAGAGCCCCTTCTTTCACTTTCTTCATGCTGATGGGATTGTAGTGTTACTTTCATGTCTTTTGCTATATGGAGTTGTTCCTCAAGGATTTCAGTGTCCCCCAAAGATTGTGATTGCATTTGTTCATCCTCTCCTAAATCCAAATTAGGAATGATGACCATCCCGAGATTGACTTCTTGTTGCAGCCTGAGAGTCTCCACAGAAATTTCTAGGGATGTTGGTTCTTATGTAGCAACATTCTGGTTAACTTCCTCATTTTCATGCTGTTGGGATTCCATTTCTATTATCTCTATGTCCTGAGATGGTTCAGGAGTCATAGTGCAAACTTCTTCATTAAATTCCAGAATTTTTTCAATCCCTGGTTCTTCTTCCCCCCATTTGGGTGGAAACTTCAACAAGAATATTCAAGGATGCTGGTTCTTGTGCCTCAGTGTCCTATTCTACCTCATCATGATTCTGTTGCTGGGTTCCGTCTCTATTGGTTCTGTGTCTTGAGAAGGTTCAGGAGTCACAGTGCAAACTTCTTCAACAAAATCAGGAATAACCTCTGCCTCTGGTTCATCTGTCCAAATTTGGGTGGCAATTTCAACAGGAATATTCAAAGATGCTAGTTCTTGTGTATCAGCACCCTGTTTATTTGCTACTTCCCTTTGCTGGAGTTTCTCTTGGAGAGCTTCACCATCATTCCAATCAGGTTTTCCTTATTCTTCCACACCTGTAGGTACGAGTTGTTGTGTCACAAAGGCATGAACTATGACTTTGTAACCTGACTGGTTAAATATTTCTCCACATACAAGACAAAACACTCTTTCTTCCTCATCACCATCCTCAATAGGAGTTGATCCCTCTAATTGGTCTGCAGCCTCAACCAGTGTGTGCAGCTTCCTTTCCACTTGTTTCTTGCATGCTTCCTTCTAGTTTTCTAGTTATTTTTGTAGTGATTTTACTTCCTCCTTTAATAACCCATTTTCATACAGGAGTCCCTAAATTTGAGGTTCTTCTGTAGATGGTTCTTATGGGGCATTATTTTCTTTGGGTCTCAGAGTGGGGAATTCGATCTGTGCTTCTATGGTTTCCCATATTTCCCTTGCTGTTTCTGCTACTGTAACTGACCTGGTTCTTTTTTGTCTTATTGGTGGTGATGCCTATATTTCATCTTTTGGTCTCCTCCTTTTTCTCTGTGGTGCTGGAATTTCCAGATTTGCAGCTAATGTGGAAGGCATATCCTCCATTTCAACATTTTCTTATTCTTCCTCGATTAGAGTTCCTCCCGATTCAAGGGAAGATTCAATGGTCAAGACCTCCATGTATTCTTCTGTTATCATGGCTCTAACATCCTCGGCTTCAGCTATCGCAGCATCTAATGTTGCTCCAGTTTCAGCCTTTACTGTTAGAGCTTCCATATTATTTNACAGGGTTTTCTTGTCAATTTTCCTCCAATTGTGTTGCTTGGTCTTCTGACTGATCTTGCAATCCAATCTCATTCCCCCCCCCCCCGAACTAAATTGGAGGGACTCTAAACCTCCTGTTGCTATTCATTTCCCCCCAACTGTTGATTGGTAGGCTCTTCTTGGTTTTTAACAAGCCCCAAGAGTACAGGTACTTCTACTTCCTCTTCTATTGGAGCACCGACAAAAGGGCAGGTTCCTAAATTTGACCTGTAAATTTCTCCTAGGTTTGGTTCCGTTGAGATAAAGCCCGTAAAATTATTAATTTGATTAGGCCATGGTGGGTAAGGGAGGAGTTTGGATGCTTGGTTTTTCTAACAAACCTCACCATATGGTGTAAATCATTTAATAGATAAAATGTAATGTTTAGAAAGGCCCTATTACGGAGATGAGATAATAGAGGAAATTCAGAGTAATAAACCATTTGATACCTACCTTCACAGGTGATATACTTCTTGAGGAAAATTTCTACTTGATCCCATGGCCGAGGCGGTGACTGTAATGCTATCCCTCTCCATGACTATTGAATATGCTCCCCTTCTCTCAGAAAATCTTGTACTACTGCAGCATTGGGGGTTCTTCGTCCAAACCAAGCTCTGCCCACCTGAGGAAGTCCAATGACCTTAGCCACCATTGCTTCAGAGACTTCAATACGTAACCCCCGAACCTCTGAGTGTGTTTCTGTCAGATTTAAGGAAAATTGTAGAGCTGTCTCACAATGAAACCCATTCAGGTGTTGGAAGAATTCGGTCCAACCCGCAGCTTCAAAAATAGTGAAAAATTCGGCATTTATTCTTAGTTCTCGCGTGTTTGAAGGTTCATGCCGATCTAGGATACCCATGTTTGGTTTCCTTCAGAAGTGTTTCTGAGTCCGACATATTACAAATCCCGACAAACAAGGTTAAAGCACAGAGTATGCATGGACAGCTGAGAGTGGAGTTGGGTAAATTTGGAAAGTTTCAGAGCATAGGAATATTTGGAATTTTATCCCAAATTAGGAAAGGTGGCTGTTATCAGGTAACATAAATAGCCATTAAGTCATATGAATAGATGGTTAATGATATGCAGGTGTAATAATGGGCACATAAAGGAAATTATGATTAATATTGTTAGATCTAATTAATACTTAATTAAGTAGATAATCAGAACCATACCTTCGAAAATATGCAATGAATGGTGACCTTTGGAAAATAGTAGAGGCTGTGAAGTGCAGTCATTTAAGTGTAATCATTATTGCAGGTATGCTGTAATGACCTTTTTTGCCAGCGAACCAAAACCATCATGTCAAATTGGTTGGAAACATAATGAATGCTGGAATATAAATCGGAATCGTCAGCATAAGGAATTGGAGCTAGATATGGAGGAGTCATAGCTGCAGACCATAGAGAAATCAAGCAGTTTATCAAAGTCGCGGCCATTAATTATAGAAAAGTCAGCCAATTATGGTGGAGTCACAGCTATCGGAAAAGGGAAAAATGGACAAAAGTGAAACAGTGTTGTAGCTGCCAGAATTAGAAAAAGGCTTTAAGTTGACGGTGTTGTAGCTGCACGGAATGGGGTAAAGGGCAGGAGTTGTGGGTGTTGCAGCTGCACATAATAGGGTAAAGGGTGGGAGTTTACGGTGTTGCAGCTACACAGAACGGGGTAAAAGGCAAAAGTTTTACGATGTTGCAGCTGCGCGAAAGGGGGAAAGGGTGAGATTTTACGTTGTTGCAGCTGCACGGAACAGGATAAAGGGTAGGAGTTTTACAGTGTTGCAGCTGTGCAAAATGGGATAAAGGGTGGGAGTTTTACGGTGTCACAACTACAAAAATGGGGTAAAGGCAATGATTTTGATGGTGTTGCAGCTGCGCAAAATGGAATAAAGGAATGTGTTGTGGCTGCAACAGATTTGTTCAAGGAATTTTCTTCTGATGCAAGAAGTTACAGAAGGATGACCTTGGTCAATAGGCTCGATAATGACCACCATTCCTTAGGCGCTTCCCTGCACATTTTATTTTAAAAAAAAATACGAATCAAGTGTGAAAGAAAAAGATAACAATAATAGTAAAAATATCAATTTATTTATGTACAAAAATTTTTTTATGTAAGATTTACAGTGATTAACTAAGGATTGATAGGGGTAGAGAAAGATTCTTTCCCTTGTTCTAACTGGGAGTCCAAATCAGCTGCAATCTGTGAAGTGAATACATCTTTTGAAATGGGATTATGGTACAGTCACAGCCTGTGACCATTAGCAAATAATGATGCACGATTCTCATCAATGGTTACTAGATGGACTGTACCATTATCAAATACTATGTCTACCAGGTATGGGCCTAACCATCTTGTGCATAATTTACCCTTGAAGTCTTGTTTGAATCTTGAATTGTATAATAGTGCCCAGTCTCCTTCACAGAAGACTTTCTTTTTGATGAATCGGTCGTGCCAATTAGATATTTGTTGCTAGATTAATACTGTCTAATCCACAATAGCTAAACGGTTCTTGTCAAGTTCATTCAATTGATTCAATCTTCTCTTCTGGGCTTCGGTCACATCTAAGTTTACCTCCATAGTTGTTTTCAAAGTCTTAATTTCAAATTCAATCAAGAATACAACACTTTTCCCATATACCAAGTCATAAGGAGAGAAACCTGTAGTATTGTGCCAAGTAGTACGATATGCCCACAATGCTTCTGGAATTCTATCAGCCCAATCTCTACGATGGCTCTTCACCGTTTTGGTAAAGATGGCTTCAATAACTTTGTTAGTGCCTTCTACCTGGCCATTGGCTTGGGATGGTATGGTGAAGCTGTCTGGTGCTGAATATGGTACTTTCGTAGTAGAGCTTCAAATTGATGTGACACAAACTGAGGTTCTCCATCGGTAACCACTTCCTTGGGTACTCTGAAATGGGTAAATATTTCACCATATAGGAAATTGATCATAGCCTAGTCATTGGATTTCACCAAAGCCACAACTTCCACCCATTTCGTCATGTAGTTGGTACAGACAAAGATGTAGACTTTCTTCCTGGAATGAGGGCTGATAGGACCAAAAAAATCTAAGGCCCATCCATCAAAGGGTTCAACTGTCAGCTGTGGTTGAAGAGACATTTGATCTAATATACTGGGTTGGCCCATCCTCTAGCAGCTATCACAAGACTAGACATATATGTTCGCATCCCTAAAAAGGATCGGCCAATAGTAGCCCATTCCCAGCACTTTGTGTCCTATCCTCCTGTATGCAAAATGTCCCCCATAAGGCTCATCATGGCATGCCTTCAAAATATGGAATATTTCATCTTCTCTTATACATATTCTGATCTCAAGATCAGGGCCTGTGTAGAAGAGATGACCATCTATCCAACAATACCTGGAACTTTGTTGAATAATTTTCCTCTTTTCTCTTTTGGACTAATGTGCTGACAACTTCCTTGCATCCAAGTAGTTGGTGACATCTGCATACCAAGGGGAGTGAGCTGAAACTGCAAATAAGTGTTCATCTGGAAAAGAGTCCTCAATTGGAAAATTATCATCACTATTAGTAAAATGAGATAAGAAATCAGTGACAACATTTTCTTTTCCAGGTCTGTCTATAATGGTAATATCAAATTCCTATAATAATAACAGCCACCTAGTGACCCTAGCATTGGTAACAGGTTTATTCATTAGATATTTGATGGCCGAGTGGTCAGTGTGCATAAATGTAGGATATCTAGTGATATAATGTCGAAATTTGTTAATGGAGTAAACAATGGATAAAAAATCCTTCTCGGTAACAGTATAATTAAGTTAATCAGGGGCTAGTTTTTTAGTAATATAATAAACTACATAAGGTGCCTAACCATCCCGTTGTCCTAAAACTGCTCCAATGGCAGTATCAGAAGCATCTGAAGAAATGTGAAAAGGCAGGGTCCAATTGGGCCCTCTTAGGATAGGAGCCGTGGACAACTTCTCCTTAAGTTTAACAAACGGTGTCTGGCAAGCCTCGTTCCAAATAAATTGCACATCCTTCATTAATAATGAAAACAAAAGAGAGGCAAGTTTGGAAATTTTTTCTATAAATCTTCTGTTGTATCTAGCATGCCCTAAGAAACCTCACACTTCTTTTTGAGTTACATGAGTAGATATATTTTTTATTACCTATATTTTAGACGGGTCCACCTGGATGCCATTAGCAGAGATAAAATTCCCCAACACCACTCCTTCACTCATCATCATATGGCACTTTTCAGTGCTTAAAGAATAGTTGGGTCTATTCGTAGCGAGTTAAAACCTTTTCCAAATTTTTCAATGCTTCTTCAAAATCTTTTCCATAATTAGTAAAATCATCCATGAAAATTTCCATACTATCATTAACTAATTCTGAAAAAATGCCAATCACAACTCTTTGAAATGTGGCTAGTGCATTACATAAACCAAAGGGAAGCACTCTGTATGCAAAAGTTCCCCAGGGACATGTGAAGTAGTTTTATCCTGGTCTTCAGGAGCAATATGGATTTGATTGTACCCGCTAAACCCATCCAAGAAGGAGAAGAAATTCTTCCCAGATAAGGTGTCAAGTACTTGATCAATGAAAGGCAGGGGAAAATGATCTTTCTGTGTTTCCTTGTTCAAATCTCTATAGTCCACACAGACTCTCCATTTACCATTCTTCTTGGGTACTATTACGACTGGAGACACCAACTCGCTGTCTGAAATGGGATATATAAATCCCACTTCCAAGAGTTTCTGAATTTATTCCTTCACTATGTCCCTAAGATTGGGTTTCATTCACCGTTGAGGCTGGCACACAAGCTGGGAGTCACTTTTGATATAAATGTGATGGGTGCATAGATTAGAGGGGATGCCCCTCATGTCTATGTACTCTAAGGAAAATACCCCCTTGTGTTTTTTTAAGAGACTGATCAGGTGCTTCTGTTCATCTTGGGAAATGCTGGGGTTAATATTCAGGGTTTTTCCAAACTCTACCTCGATAGGAACACCTTTTGAATTTTTCAACACCGGAACTATGTGAGTGTCACTAACTAATGCCTCTTCTGTGATATTTTCTTGTTCCTCTTCACCTAGAGTAGCATTCAGGATTTGATAAATTTTCTTATTGACAGAAGTGGGTTCACTAATGAAATTATTAATGGCATCGTCTTCAATTTCATCTTTAAAAGTGAAGGCCTTCCCAATCATTAATAATGGCTGAAGCCCTCTTCTTCCTCTGGCTCCATCCATAATAGAGTCTTAGCTTCTAAGCTCGGTCGAGATGGAGGATAGAGAGTGAGGTTCTTTATCTCAGTTCCATCTGATATGGTCATAGACCTGGATCGACAGCTGATGCAAGCATCAACTATAGCTAACCAGGACCTTCCCAGGATCAATGGGTGTCCTCCTAGTTACGACTTAGGTTGTAAAACCAAGAAGTCAACAAGATACTCCCAAGAATCAACTGAGATAATGAGATCATCCAATATTTCTTCAGGTTTAATAGTGGATCTATCTACCAGTTCTAAAATGGTAGGGGTTGGCCTGATATTAGTGAGCCCAAGTTTTTTTACAGTTTCAATAGTCATAACGTTAATTGCTGCTCCTAAGTCTACCAGTACGTTGGGTATTTGTGTGTTCCCAATATGCTCAGTGACAATGGGATTCCTAGGGTCATCGTATTTGGCCAAGAGGGTTTCTCCCATTATTAATGCAGATAATTTCCCTATGACATGAACAGTGGGAGGATCCCTGGTTTTCCTTCCTAGTTTCCTTGTACATAGATCCCGAATAGTTTTGGCATAGATAGGTACATATTGAAGGGCCTGAAGGAGTGGAATTTTAACATAAAGATTCTTCAACTCTCCTAAGAGTTTAAACTGAGGTTGTCCTGCTACCTTTGGTAACATTAATCTTTCAGGGTATGGTGGTTCCCTAATCAACTATGTAGGCTGTGTGTCGATAAATGTGTCATTCTGTGTTTCAACCAGCACATTATTAGGATGTTTAGCGTCTTCAATAATGGGGGTCAGTATATTGGATAAATACCGTGGATTCATCCCTTCTTCATGCATAGAGGATGTAACATCCTCAATGATCAAAGGATCCACTACCTTTCCTAATTATAAGCAGATATCGTTGCAGGGTACATGAGTAATGGAGTAAGTAGGCATGTTGACAGTTTCAAACTGATGGACTACTTTATTATTTGGGTTAGGGTTAGGTTGAGCAGGCAGCTGAGGTTGTATCGGCATATTGGGGACATCATTATTCTGGAGTTGCAGCTCCGACTACTAATAAGGCTGAGGATATTGTTGAGGAGGATATGGTTGTTGAGGAAACGTTTGATGTGGAAGCTATTGAGAGGGTTGGTTATGGGGAAACTAGTTCCCTGGATGGAAATTCCTCCATCTAGGAGACCAAGAATTCTGTTGGTTTGGTGGTTGTGCCTAGGGGTTGCAGGAGTTAAAATTCTACATTGAAGATTGAGAGGGGTACCATTGAGGATCAGAATAATATGAAGGGAATTGTGTATTCATATGCTACATATTATTCCAATTATTCATTTTATTCAAAAATGGAAACAAGTATGGAGTCATACCTTGATTTCAAGGCTTCCAGGGATTTTTCTATGTAATAAAGTAAGTTGGTTCCACCTCTGGAGTTGATGCCTGCAGAACAACCTTCACTTGAGGTAGTGATGGGCATTCTTTTGTGTCATGGTTCAACTCACACAGCTGAAACACTTCTACCTTGTTGAGTGGGAACTCCTTCAGAGGGCGGTTCTTCCTACATAGAGGGTAGAATACACCTAGTCTGAGATCCTCTACTACTTGTTTCTGCTTTACCCTCAAAACATCTATTTCTGAGGAGATGGAGCTCATCATTTATGTTTTGAAATTTTTGAGGAGATTTCCTATCTCTACATGGGTGGCTCCTCCATTAGATGAATTATGTGTTTTGTCAAAGACATCACATTCTAATTTGTCCCTTTTGTCCCGTCTGTTATTCCTGGAAGACCCCTTGGAATACCTTTTGCACAGTTCCACAATATTTTCAAAGGAATCCTTGGAGATATCCCCCTTTCCTAAAAGATTTAACATGTCTAGGAAATCATCCCTAATCCCACGAAGTAGGATTATTTTGAGCAAATCTAACCCCATATTAGTGTGTCCAGCTCTCTGCACATTATATAAAATCCTTTCAACAAAATCTTCCAGACTTTCATTGTCCTTCTGTACCATTTTAAACAGTTCTTCTCTCTTATCGTTGGTATTGCAATACTCCTGATATTTCTCCAGGAACACCTATTTCATCCTGTCCTAGTTAGTGACAGTTTTTCCTCCCAGGCTTATAAACCAATGTAATGCATTATCCTTCAGAGTGGAAGGGAAGAGTTTCATCTTCTGTGCATTGGTGGTGTAGTCATAGCTGTGACAGAGGATGTCAAATTCAAAAAGAAATTCGTCTGGATCCTTTGCCTCTTTTCCATAAAAATGAGGCAATACCGTTGGCGATATATTTTTCATAGGGGCTATCCCTTCTGGCTATTGAATTGGGAACTGAAGTGTAGCCACTGTCCCTTCAGGTAGGGAATTACCCTCATGATGATGATTTTCTCCCATTGCTTCTTCCTCTTCGGAATCGTGTCTGTTACTCATATTTTCTTCTATTTAATCCTCTTCATCCTTCCACTGGTCATTGAATTTATGATGGAACTATGTCCACTCCTCTTCAATCACAACCTTCCCATTAATGTGATAGATAAAATCTCGATCAGCCGATCCTGCAGTACTAACTCTATCTTCCTCTGCAGGGGTATCCGAGGGTGTTGTGGCTCCTCATGTGTTCTCCACTGTAGAGACTGACGCTGCCACTCCAGGGGTGATAGGGATTCTTCTGATGGGTGTTTCCTGATAGCGAGCCCCAGTAGAAGAATTGGTTCTATCAACTAGGTCATCAACGAATGTTCTTCTCCCCAATGCTGGATTTCTCCCTCGGCCTCGACCACCTGAAATGTTAGAGTTCTGTGGGGTTTTGGGATTTGTAAGATGGTCATGATGTACCCTTCTTGTATTCATGCAACCCAAAGCATTCAAACTAAAAAGAACTGAAGATGAATGAATAGAGATAACTACTGGATACAACTACAATAGTTTCTAATACTTATCCTCCCTGGCGACGACGCAAACATGTTGGGCACCCTATATGCAAGTTAATTAAAGCCAACATACAGAGTGTTCAATATTAATTGTTAACCCAGGGAAGTCTCTTATATAAAGGATAATATGCACTATATATGATTTAAACACTAAGTATCTAATGCTGTAAGTAAATGATCCTACTTTCCTGTTCAGCCACACTCATCCCATAATCCACTTAATCTAATTTAGTTTCTCAAGAATGCAATCACAAGTACCTTCTTACGATTCTTAATCTAGAATTAAAAGATTTAGGAAATAACATCTAGATTAATTTTGCAGAAAGTAAAATCCCTAATTACCAAACCATCTAAATATCCATCCAACTATCCTAATTCAGTTATCCCAGAAATCTAAAGTACATGAATTAAATTCAAGTATTCTAGAAATTCAAAGTATAGGAATGAAATTCTGCAATTATAAATGTGAAGGAACAAATTGCAAAGATATAAAGAAAATGGCAATTGAAAGAACTAGGGATGAACAGGGTTGTTACAGCTATCACAAAGTTGCATAAAAGACAGTTAACCTATACAGTCGACTGATACACCACACCACTATAGTTTTACAAGAGATGCAATTACTAATCATTTAAATGACACATATCAATTGATAACCATTGCAGCTTTACTATAAATAAAGAAATTTATCACAAAATCAAACAACAAAATAAATACAATACCTAATTAACTCAGCAATCCCTGTGGGAAGGTGGGCCCAACCTTCACATAGAGATGCTGGAAGTAACACACATTAAAACATCGAGATATGAAGAATCAAACTCCTTGTATAAAAAATGGCAGATGAACACACAACCTTAGTCACAACTGATACAATAATTTGGTTAAAATTTCAACCCCTAGCTTAGAATAGTTCCCAGTATTTATACAATTACAATCATAATATCTTCCTACTATTATTGGGCAGCCATGAAGATCTCTGATCTTCAGGATGCCCTAATTAGAATGAGCTGTTATAGTCATGGCAAGATGAGAGTAGAAGATATAGGGAATCTATTATTCAAGCTAGAAATAATGATCATGATTAATTGAGAAGATACTCCATGGATTGCAGCTAATTTTGATCAGCGGTGCACTATTTCCTCCAAATCTGTCGTAGTTTATTGCAGCTACCTTGGTATAGCTCACATGGAAGAATACCCTTGGATTGTGTTCTTTGGGAAACGATGGAATGGATGGCAATCAACTCAGCAATGAATGTCCATCCCTCCTTTGGCATGTTCGGCCAGTACACCTGTATTCTTTACTTCTAGAATTATCTTTATAAAACCACCATATGTTAGCATAATTTAAGATGTAAATCCCTGATTACCACAATCCTAAGCATTAATAAAATAACACAATGATTAGCCATACCTGCATGACTTGAGGGACCACATGAAGGAAAAAAATCTATTTGGTATGCATAATAGAGTAGGATAAGGCAAAAAGAGGTGGATAAGGGTGGTCAAAAAGGGGTCATTTCTAGGCCCAATAGGAACGAGGATATGTGATGGTGATCCTCCCATACTGATTATTTTGTATTCGTAATCTTGATAATAGACTCATCTGAAGGAAAATTCTGGGAGAGATAATCCAGGATAGGACGCAATGGTTCTAACCAGTAGGGCCGGTGGTAAGGATCCGAAGCCACAAGATGAAGATCATCTGTAGGAACATCGAAAAAAAATTGGATGGCAGAATAAAATGCTTTGTGCGAGCTGAGGGAGGATGTCTCGACAACTTGTTTACCCTTAGGATCATAGCTAAATGAAGAGATCATATTAACTATTGCCTTGTTTGTGCTAGAAGGGGCTGATGGAAACACACCCATGAAGGTAGAGTCCTTGAACATCCCTACCCCAATCAACTGGTAAGGAGGAGGGGACTAACCTAGCAAAGGGACATTATTTTCCGTAGGGGTAGTAACATTCGACGTGCATAAATCAAGTTGATCAATCATCACAATTCTTCCAAAATGTGGAAACTGGAGGGTTATAAATATCATCAAAGCGACAATGGCCATAGTGTAAAACCAATTTCTTCCTAAGAAGATTGTAGTCTAACGGGGCATCCACTACTTCCACCTGAATGGAAACAGTTTTGCACCCTAGCTCTACTGAAAAGGTTGGCATGAAGCCATGGGGATGTAAACCTCTTCCATCAAAGGATTTTAGGGTTGTCGGTTATTTTATAAGATCGGGAGAGATAGTGGCTTTCCAACATGATAGAGACAAAACAGAGGTTGAAGCACCTTCATCTAGAACAATCTTAAAGACCTTTTTCCAAACTACTCTTGTTATGATTTGAAAATATAGTTGGTGAGGTAATCTAGGTTTGAGGTTCTCTAGATTGAAATGAATTAGATTCATGTCACCTGGGTCCATGGCTCCTAAGGTGGTCAATAAGTTTTTTAATTGTGTGGGACAACTTTGGAGCACTTCTAAGTAGACATTGCACATGGTTCCTGAGCTAGGTCTTCTACAACATTATAGAATTGTGTAGCTTAGGAATTAGGGTTAAAAACAACCTTCCTAAGAGTACTCTTGGGTGGACACAAAATAATTTCGAGATTAGGCTTCTCGATTGTTAGGGGATGATTAGACGAGGATGTGGGAGAACCCGTAGAAGGAGATTTATATGGAGAAGGTGTCTTGATTTTATTCTCCTCAGGTTTGTCATATGACTGACTTCGAGTTGCTATATTAATAGTTTCTGATGACATCATTCGAATTTTCTCTGTAGAACTAGAATCTCCCCGGTTAGACATGTGGTCTACTAGTTGTTGCTGAGAAGGAAAAGGATCAGTAAGAACTATCGATGCGGGGTTACTCTTTAAAAAATTATTAATTTCATCATGTCAGGGACACTCCTTCGTGAAATGATCGTCACCACACAATTGGCAGGGGTATTTAGCTTTCTATTTTCCTTTATTGTCATTCTTTGGGGCTGTAGGTTTGGGATTTTCCTATTGGTTTCCAAGTTTCTTATTTTTACCTTTTCCTTTCTTCTTACTATCGAATGATTGTGTACTTTAAATAACATTCACCTCGGCAGAAACTGTAGAATTGGAAGGAGCAGTAGTGGAAGGACTGGGTTGTTTGGAATCTTTTACTACTGACGGAGGATGGATTGAACTGATAACCCCAACAACAGGAGTTTCTGTAGGTGGCTTACCCGGGTCCGTGCTGGGATGGGGAGCTTGAGGAATAAGGTCATACAAAGTTCTAGACTGGGAATATACCAAGTCTAGATACTGAGCATGAATAATGGTCTGCTCTTCAGTAACATCACCCCCCATAGCCACATATTGGGCAATGGGTGGAAAAAAATACTTCGTAAACCAATCAGCTAAGAGTTGGTCTGGGAAAGGAGCTTTAATGAGCCTTCTTTGCCTTCTCCACTTGTGAATATGATCTGAAATGTGTGTGGAGGTATTTTGACACAGAGAGGTCAAAATTTCTATATCCATTTCGTAGCGAATGGGTAGCAGAAATTGTGTGAGGAAGACAGTTGCCCAAGCACTAAAATCCACAAATGAGTGTCGTGGAAGTTCAATATACCACTTTGCGGCCATACCAATCAAAGTGCGTTGGAAGAGTCTCAATCAAATAGAATCATCCATCAAGAAATTTGACGAACACCATAGATGGAAAGTCATAACATGGTTTTTGGGATGATCTCCCTATTTTCCATGAAATTTTGGAATATTCGATGGTAACTTGACTGGAAGGGGGGGCCACGCTGGCTTGTGTTGAATGGGGTCATTGATCAACTTGAATAGATTGGGAAAGTCCAAAGTTGCTAGCAAAGGTAACTGATGATTTAGTTCAACATACTGGTAATATTGATAAGGCATGTAACCACCAATATGACTATAAGTTGACTGATACACAAGTTGTTGAAAACCCTGATGAGATGATGAACCTCCAGAAGATGGACCTCTAGGGTTAAGGCTTCTAGAACCAAAAGGGCCATTAGGAGGATTAGGAAGAGGACCTCCAAGACCTCCAAGATCACCAGGACCTCTGGGACCACTGGGACCACTGGGACCACCAGGACCTCTCGGACCACCCAAAGGAGGACCACTAGGAGGGGGACCTCCAGAACCTATGGGGCCACTAGGAGGAGGACCACCAGGACCTCCAGGACCGCCTGGAGGAAATCCACCAGGCCCCCTAGTGGGAGGGCCTCCATAAGGTGGCCCTCCAGGACTACCAGGATCCACAGGGGGAGGACCTTTGTAAGGTGGCCCTACGACACCTCCAGCCATATGAGTAGGTATTCCTACCAATGTTGGAATTTAGGACCAGTTAGGTTTCCCCCATGGAGTGAAGGTATTTCCAGGATATGGAATTCCAATGTATGACATGACTATAGGGGTAGGTTGGTAATTCACATTTCCTATAGGTACTTGATTTTCTGGGTGACCATACCCCCAATAAGCTTGATTAACAATAGGTTGCGCCCCTAAGGGTTGACCTGAACTCAATGGAGGGTTAACTATATTCGTAGAAGGAACGTAAACTGTGGATGTGCCTGCATTAGAGGCTTATATATTATGAGTAACAAATCCACTAGAAGGTAATGTAGATCGTGCCGGGGGTTTCCCCTTGGCACTATAAGGTACTGATACAACTCGAGTTGAAAGTTTCCCCCAGCCCTAGAAGACCTAGGAGGACTAGAAACAAACCTAACATTTGCAACCGTAGGGTTGGAAGTTTGACCTGGGTGGTGTGAAGTCTCAACAGGAATGATAGGTTTCATAGAATCAGTCAGTGAATGATATACAGCTGGTCAAGGATTCGTATTATGGGGGAGAAGATTCAACATAGGTTCTTTATGAGGGATTAGGGTCACTAAGATAGTATCTAGTCTCTGAATTCTCTCCTAAAAATCTTGTGCACGGTGAATAGCTGATTGAATTTTTCTATATTCCTATACACTTGGTGAATAATATTAAGGAGGGGGTCTATGTACTCCAAATGAAGAAATGTCCTGTCCCATAGAATTTCCCAAAAATGAAGCATCTGGACCATAATCTGGACGAACATGACTATCAACACGACCTTCCACAGGACCATGGAAAGAAGTGTTACCCACAGGAGGTTGTTGGACCAAAGGAATAACATAAGAAGCAAAGTGGTCTCCACTTTCTACAACTAGGTTATCTTCCACTTGGTAAGTAGTTGTAGCTCCTTGCTTAGTAGCTTCCATTGGACCTTCTCCTGTAATGAGATAAAATTTGGATGGTAAGCCCTGTGTTCTTTTGGACCGTCTCAAATGAAACTTAGCCAAATTGCACAGTCACTAATCTAACCTAGGGTTTCAAAGCTAATAAAAAACACACCAAAAAAATTTCTCATGCTCAAGCTATAGGCTAACAAGCAAATTTAAATGACAATATGAGCTCAAATGGTCAGTCTCTCACCAGGGATTTCAAGTAGGCGCAAATCACGATATACCACAAGGGTACGTGCGTAGTAATCTCCTTGAATGTTGTTTTCGATGTATTGATCCACACAAGACGACCAAAGGGATTTTCTCAGATAGATAAGGTATCCTAGTGGGGTCTCCCGATATGCTCAAGGTATGTGGGAGCTCAAATCTGTAGTAGTGCTGTCTAATGCACAACCGTTCACAAGGGGCCTTCTGATATACAATCGAGTACATGAAGTACGTTTCTATATACTTCAAGGGTACGTGAAAGGCTGTTCTATATATCGACAGTACGTTGAAGAACCGCGTGAGTCCCAGGTTGTAGTGCAAACAAATAACAATAGCTCCTACGTTTAACAATGCCCAAACACGTCTCTAACCTATCACTCAAATTTCTATACAAATTTTAAGCCTATAGCTACCGTTAATTTTAAAGTGGAAGAGTAGGTGAATGCATGAGGTTTTGACAGAAAATTAAAACCATGCAAATATGAAAATGCAAGTTCATTCACTTTACCATTCAGTATGCCATGATTACGGGAAGGAGAGAGAGTGTTTTCTTTTTCAATTTCTCTTTAAAACCAAAAAATTCCCCAGGGAACTATACTAAAAAATTCTTTTTTTTGAGCATACAACCAAACAACACTTCTTAAAATCAACTCTTTTTGAAAGAAAACAGGTAGGGTAGTATCTCTTTTCAATGAAGAAGAAAGACAAACAACACTCAAATATGCATATGCAAGATATTTTTTTTATTTTTTTAACACATGGAAAGATATAACTTAAACTATTGATATTTTTTATTTTTGATGAAATAATGATGCACAAGAGACAAAAGAACAAAGGAATCCTGAAAACTTGTGAGGATAATCGGAGACCCAGTGACTTAATCCCAATAAAACAATAACCTAATCTCAACAAATTTTCCTTTTTAGAGCGAAAAGAAGTCTTTCTCACACTTTAACGAAAAATAGAAATAAGCAAATTTATCTAAGGGAGTCTTTCTTTTCAGTACTAGTCTATAACAGGAAGAGATCTAATCTGACCTAAAGCTTCCAAAAACTCCTTTCAGAACAAACTTAAAAGCAGTAATGAATGATGAATCTAACCTAGATTTTTATTTTTTGATTTTGACAAACACGCAATTTCCACATAAAAAGTTTAGATTTCAATCACTCAGAAAACTTCAAACAAGTCTAGACAAAACTAACTGAACCGACAAAATTCCAAAAATCACAAATCTTTTGCAAAAATTTGAAAAAATCAAGGTCTGGGATAGGCCTACCTAGTACCATGCCGAAGGAGTTGCTAACATAGCAGTTTTGAAGGAGAACCGCTTCTTGTTCACTAGACTTAGGTGGTGGCACTACCTATTGCTAGCTTGACTCGGGCGGTGGCATCGCTTGTTGCCTAAGGCACATGCACGGTTACCTATAACAATCCAGAACAAATGGAGAGCGAAAAATTCAAGTTAGAAATTGCAAAAAATCTACAAAAAATAATGAATCAACAACAATACAGAGCATATAAAGTCAAGGTTACTCAGATTCGAAGAGATCTGAAGATTTCAAACCAAAACCTCACTAGGTCAGATGTAGATCTAACTGGAAATATGGGAGGCTGGAGCTTGGATTCAGATGAAAGTAGTTCAGAAACTAAGGAAGATCACAACTGATAAGTAATTCCTCAGTGGATTCACCAAATTTGTTATCAAGAATATAACACCTTCTGTGGACAGAAGTTGTTCCTCTAGTCTAAATGGTTCAGATCTAGAACAAATGAGTAACCACTAGGTTGAAGACTTTCCCTGAAATCTATGGATGCCTGGAATAAAACTATGATGAAAGGCCTGCAGACCTACAGAAGCACATCAATTATACAACAACAACAAAGATATCATATAACTATCCATAGATCCATATCAGTGACTAAGGAATCCAATAATATATATGTGAGATTTAAACACAACAGATATATGGGAAGGAAATCAACTTTGCATTAATAGATTAATGAAATAGCTTACAACCATTTTTCCTTAGTGTCGATGCACTCCTTCACAAGACTAGAACCTCATCCTCGATAGCTCCAACTTGCTCCTCTATGCTCTCTAATGGATTAGGACAAGATGTTAATTCATCATTATAACTTTACTTCTTTCTTGTCCCCCTCAACCATGGAGTATGAGCTTGTATTTATAGGGATCAAAGGGATAGGAATGGTTGAGAAATTGGTGGGTGAGGTGGCCATGAGATCCTCAAATGAGGGATCTCAAGATTAACTAACCCGGGTGAGTAGGGATAAAGCTAGAAATGAGGCTTTTGTTCTAGAAGCTTCGTGAAACCTCCTTTTTTCACTTTTTACCAAGGGCACTGCTTATACTTCATTATGACAAAGCGGTGAAGGGTGAGAACTGCGCCAACATCAAAGGTTAAAGGTGGTGGCACCACCTGGTTTCCACATAACTTCGGCAGTGCTACATAAGGTATTGCTTATCTGCTTGAGGGTAAGAGCGGTGCTGAGTTTTTGTATGTTAAAACCAACACCTAGAGCATGTTTCACTTCAAGTTTGGTATTTTAGGGAAAATATCTATGATAGGGATCCTATCACATGCTGGTGATATATTTTGAGTGTAACACTGAGCCACCTACGAGCCTCACTAGGATTTTATGCTTAGACAACCTATCTCACTGGCTATGGTATAACTCCCTCTTTCGAGAGATCTCGATATGGATCACATACTAGATCTTCGCTGCTCCTCTCTACATCATACAAAAATGCAAGTCATATAAATAAAATCAAATAGTATTTTTCAAAAGAAACATACTACCTCCCAAATAGCCAAGAAAGTGGAAACATATTTTTCCTCAGCTGTTCTTAGCGCCATGCAGAACTTCTTCTTGATAAAACAAGAGATCACATCTGATATCATACTGAAGCAACATCTCAAAGTGATCTTCCTAGCAATGGCACTTCCTACCCAATCTGAATCAACATAACCCTCTAGGTTAATCTTTTGATTCACCTCATAATTGAGCCCATAATCAACATGTCCTTTCAAGTACCTCAGAATATGCTTTGCAGCAATCAGGTGAACATGTCTAGGAATCATCGGGAAATCGGTCAATTTGTTCACAGCAAAGCAAATATCTGGTCTTGTATTTGTCAGTTACATCAAGGACCCAATCATCTAATGATACATTTTAGCATCAACCGACTCTGATCAAGCATCAGTCAGTAGCTTCAGGTTCGATGCCATAGGTGTGGTCATGGCCTTGTATTCCATCATCATGAACCTCTTCAGGATATCTACTGCATACTCCCCTTGTCCCAGGGAGATTCCATCTATTCTCTACCACACCTCTATGCCTAGAAAGTAGTACATCATATCCAATTCCTTCATCTCAAGGTTGGCAACAAGTCTCCTTTTTGCAACTTTAATGAGTTCCTCTTTTCTGTTAGGAGCAAGTCATCGACATATAACAGGAGCATCACTGGTCTTCTGCCTTCAACATTGAAGGAAATATTTTTACTCTTAGTAAATCCTAGAGTCATCATTAATCTATCCATCCTGTTGTACCATGTCAAACCTCATGATATTCTGCAGTCACTCCCTCTGAAGTGGAGCATCATTCTCCCTATGCCTTTCGTACTCTATGTATTGAAACATTCTATACTAGAGTGACAAGTAGCTTCCTCTGCTACTAATATTCTATGTATCCATTTAGGATCATTGGATACCAAGATCCTCCCTCTATCTTGAACCTTTTCAAAAGTTCTTCTCGCACCCATTTGTGTGCTTTCCATGCTTTATAGGTTTCCATATTCAACCTTGTAGAAAAGGTTAATATATTCATCACTCTAGGTGATATTCAAGCTCCTCATGTATGTGTTATCCCATGGGTTCCTTCTGAGCTCATACAAGTCCTTCTTTAATTTTTCACACATGAGTTTACCTATCATGTGTCTTAACTTACAGTGGCTGCAAATGTCTCTTTGTAGTATATTCCTTCTTTCTGTGAGAAGCCTCATCCTACGAATCTTTCCTTGTATCCCATGATGTTTCCATATACTACATGATGGAACTTTCAGATCCGTATGGAAGATACTATGGACTTCCCTTCAGGTCTTGATACCGCATCCTAGACATACATCTTCTTGAATTGGTACTCTCCTTCCTTTTCTTCTTGGCTATAGTTGGAAGGTTTTGCATCAATGATGTCGCTCAATAATGTTACATAATTGCACTGTGTTTGAGATCTCTTCTTTCTTTGAAAGTATCATCATATTTATTCATTTTGGATTATTTCTTTGAATTGTTGTCACTTGTTCTTCGGAACAAGTCTCATCCTTCTTTTCTTGTAGGAGATTGGACACAATCTTTCCTATAAGTCAAATCCATTAGTTGTATGGTTAGAAAACGGCATATTCATAATGGAAAAATTCTTATGCATAAATATATAATCATGCAACTATTTTAGCCAATACACAATTCATCCATATCTCACGTAAAATTTCTAGATGCCTTCCATATCTACCATGACATCATTGAGATTGTGCACTAATCCAATATGTCAACAAAGAGGTTTCATTCTAGATAAGTAGCAATGGAGTTGTATAGCACCATGAGCTACTTACCCATCACATGCATATTAGTAGTATACTCTCGTTAATGTAACCATTCTATCATGCATAACACATCAACTGAATATAAACAAATGCATAACAAAACAATATCATGAAATGACAATTGAATACTTGTCTTTATTTGTTTCGTGGGTGGACTCCTTCTTCAAGCTTCATCATCTTCTTCATTCATAACAACATCATTTCTTAGCCAAATTATTAATATGGATAAGAGGTTCTTCAAGAATTGATTTCTTCATATTCCTCATCACTTGAGGGACATTCTTTGAATTGTGAGCGCTTGATCTTCAGTTTCTCCCATATTCTCTTCTCTTATTATGGGTCAAGCTTCATCTTGTGTGTGCTCTTCCCAAAGTCTGCTGAAAGTAATCACTTCCTTCTGGCACATATTCCTTGAATGAATGAATCCCATGATCATGGGAGGCCATTCAAGGTGGTTATCACAATTTCTTCATTCTCCACTTCTTCTTCTACTGCTTCAAGTTATTATTTGATTTGAGAGACCCTTGTAAAGTGTGACTATATGGTCTCTACATTCTGGATCTTCAGATTCTTCAATTGGTTTCTCAAATTCATCTTTTGATTTATGTTCTTCCCTTGAAATAGTTTGGTCAAGGAATCAAACATCTCTTTAGGTATCTTTAGGTAAGACACTCTTGGTATAAGGTGATCCTTAATTGAATCAGCAATTATCTTCTTAGCCTTGATCAATTTCTTCTTGTGTAAGGCTTTAGCCTCATCTCCCTCTGGAAATGGAATCTCTCCACTTATGTAGGTGTCCAATTCATTTTCTTCAAGAACCAATGAAATACTATAATTCCATGCTTAGATTTTGTCAGCTTCACCAAGCTTGTCATCAAGCTGATGTGATTACTCATTTTGAAATCTAAATCTTATGTGCTGGGGAATAAATATTTATCTTTATACAATGCAAAAGTCAAGAGGAAACCACCTTAAATCCAAAGAGATCCAAGATGAGTGCAAAGGATCCAAGCCAAGCATACCATAAATTATGAACATGTATCAAACAAATAAAATTTACGTTGACAAACCATAAAGGATCTTTGCAAGGGTATCAATCTCTACTTAACTTGATCAACTCATAAGAAACAGGTTCAAAAAAATGGACTAAGGGTAATGTAACTCAATACCCCATCACAAGTTAGAGGTATTATGGATTGAATGCAAGTAATTTTAAAGTAATTATCATACAGTAAGTATATATCCAATTCAATGATAGCAAACCCACTCACTCCATGAGTGGATCGACCCCATGTCTATAGTTTTATTTTCAAAGGTTTCCTAGTGGAAACACTTTAACACACTACCTTAAGGGGGATCCATGTTCTTTTATGTATTCTGATGCAACAAGGATATAACCCTCGGTTAGATCAAAAGACTCGAGATTGATCCCTTACCTAAGCCAATGTGAATAGAATGATAAGGAATTTAAATGTATAATGTAACAAATGATCATGGATCCATGATAATAAAGAGATCAGATTCATGATAAATGCAGTTATTAATAGCTATCAAGATTCTACCTTTCACACAAGCAAAGAAGAGTTAGAATAACTTTGGTTGAATGGTTTTTATTGTAGAAAATTCATGATTCTAGTGGAGACAATTCATCCCCTTCTAAGGTTTTGGGGACCAGTGCTCAATCACATCCTATATTATGCTTATGAGGCTTTGTCCTCCCTATCAAACTAACCACATGTGATACCATGGTCATTCTCCTCTCACTAGTAATAATCTCAAGAAATGGGAATGGGGAGAAGATAAGTGATCATAGGGGAAATTTTAACCCCTCTCTCAAATGTTAACTCTCTATTACAAAACCAAATTGGAAAAGCCTCAGTGTGGGAGGACAAATGAAGCTCAATATTAGACTCAACCTCACATAAATCCATTTGGGATGAAAGCCAAATTGTTTCCCCTAGCATTGGAAATAAGAATAGGAGATGGTAGAAAAAATCAAAGCGATCCATGACATATTCCCTTAACTACGCATTTAAAAAGAAATAACCCTTTTCTCATAGATGGAAAACTTCCTCCTCAATACTAACCGAGCTCGAGAGTTGCATATTTGATTGAGGATCGAAATATTCCACCATACTTGTGGATGCCCATGAAAATCTAGATAAGGTGGTGGTAGTTAATGCATTGGTTGGTATGATTGTTAATTCCCTAGGGGATAGGGTGGGGTTATGTATTCTATTAAATATGGGGTGTTACTATGGTATAACACTTAGGCATGGTTAATATATGTATGTTATGTAAATTATATATATATATATATATATATATATATATATATATATATGCATAAACCAAAATATGTTAAGAAGAATCTCATTGAAGGTGTTAAGTGGAATTATTTACTCATAGAAGAACTATATCAATGACTTAATGTTGTTATGGAATCTATCCTATGGCTGGGGTGTGAGGCCAGAAACATACTAATGGTTTACTGATAGACAAAAAACATCACAAGCACATATTAAAGAAGAAGAGATGAAGGATGTGCACCTTGTTCTGAAGGTCAACCCTAGCTTGGTCTCTTTTCCCAAATGCTCTTTAAATCCCAATATCCAACGCCTGTGACAAAGAATATGGCCTTCCTCAAATCACCTTCAACTATTATAACATATGATCCATGAACATATATAATGATTTCAATTCAAATCAAGCAACAATATAGATAGGGGTGATTTTAAGGAACCATACTTATTTAAAAGTGTATAAACATTGGCGAATATTACCAATTCTTAACATGCGAACTATAAAATGATTGGCGACATTTTTCAAAAAATATTTTAATTTCCAATGATTTGATATCATTTATATAATAATTTGGCGATTTTTAGGGTGAAAAAATTTTACCCCTTCAAAATTGAGTGAAACGTGGCTTCAAAAAATGCAAAATGGCGAATCTGTTTTGGAAGAAAAACATGGAAAAATAGCCCACTAGGCTAAAATTCGCCCCCAAAATTATCCCTGAATATAGATCAATAGTAAAAAACAATTGAAGAATGCATTACACATTGATGGAAGGAAAATACATTATTTATTGATAGAGTTTTTGGAAACATTACATATGCTCTGCATGATCAAGATTCTCTGAGAACTTATATTTGAGTCCTATATCTCATCTCCTCAATGAAAATTCACCAGCATGAATTTTCCTCCAAAGTCGGTCCCCCTCTCCTCTAGCCTTTCTCCTCTTTTTATAGTTGTTTGGGGGAAAGGAATTCAAGGCTAGGATAGTTAGGGAATTTAGGGAGGTTTAAAAAATGACCCCAACTACCCCTTGAATAGTTATATTTTTATTTTTTATCAAATATTAATAGAATACATGAGTTGTAGTAAGGAAACTTACAAAAGATATGCAAGTTTCCTTGAGGAAATTCAACTTTTAGGATTGATACGGGGGATTATTTAGGGAAACTCGTGTATGGTACATAAGTTGTTATAAGGAAACACACATATTCAAGTTGAATTTATATGCAAATACATATGATACTAGAATTAACAGTGTGTATCAAAGGTCCAATCCTCTTTTAAATTTAGGGCTACTTCTATCCACATTGTCCTTTTGTGTGACGACCCATTTGGTGTCATTACTTGAATGAAACAATAGAATATATTCAATAGCTGGAGTAGTGTCACAAATCATGACATGATCTTGTAAAACTTAGGTTTCATAGGCTATTAACGTAAGGTCTTCATCCAAATCCAAAGTACTAAGTACAAATCCTACCATGTGAATATAGTAGTTGAATTCAAACATGGAGGATACCATCAAAGTATCGGTTAAAGAGTTGTATTGACAAGTAATGCAAAGGACACCACCAAGATGGAAAGTGGATCATGAGGTACTATCATAAGTAAAGGTCTTCATCATTAGTAGGGATAGATAGGAAGACATGTGTGAGAGAAAAGGAAATGAATCCTTCAATATGTCACATGAGTAAACTAGTAGACTGGATATGGTAAGGTAAGCATAGATCAAACTCAGAGATGAACATGACGAGGATAAAGGTAAACAAATAGAGGTTAGGGATCCTTGAACAATGAGCATGACATAGAGATCAATCAAGGAATATTGACACTTCATGAGAGACAACTAGACTCATCTGCAATGTAGGAGACATTGACAGATTCCCCATGTACTATGAATAAGTAAACAATGGAGGAGTGGTAACTCAAAGTGCTATTTGAAAATGGGAAGTGTGAAACTGAAACATGAGTAACGGGAGACTCAAATAAATGCTTTTTTCAAGGGAATTGTTTCCAACAAACTTACAGTAAACAAAGTATTTCCTTCCTTCCTTTCTTGTTAAGTTTTAACGACTCCAAGAAAGTAAACTCGAGGTCTTCTTCATTTTTGAAAAAGATTGAAGAAGAGATAGAATATTGTTTGATAACGCATTGATTTGTGGATTTTACGAGCCCGAATTAGTGTATGATCAGTGATGTTTTCATAATTTGAGAGTCTAAAAAAATCCAAAGAAGAATCTGGGGGCAGGGATGATTTTAGGGGCGAATTTTAGCCCAGTGGGCTATTTTTCCATGTTTTTCTCCCAAAGAAGATTCGCCATTTTGCATTTTTTGAAGCCCCATTTCGCCCAATTTTGATGGGGTAAAATTTTTTCACCCTAAAAATTGCCAAATTATTATATAAACGATATAAAATCTTTGGAAATTAAATTATTTTTTGAAAAATATCGCCAATAATTTTATAGTTGTCATTTTAAGAATTGGTATTATTCGCCAACATTTATACACTTTTAAATAAGTATGGTTCCTTAAAATCATCCCTGTCTGGGGGGTGCTTTTTCGTAAATTAGTTTCCTGAGTTCAAAAAAGTATAAAACAATCCAAAGGAGAACTCCCTTAGCTTCTGTGGAACTAAGGTATACCATTTTTGTATCTATTTGGTAAGGTTTGAGAAAGGGGTAGTCTATCACAAAAACTGCTCCTTCAAAACCAAGATCAAAGAAAAACTAAGCTCAAAGAGGTTCCATTCTCATAAATTTAGTCTTCCGGGTCTGAAAAAGAGATAAACCTATACATGGAAATTCTCTTCTAGCCATAGTGAAATAGAGTATTCCTTTTTCATAAGTAATCCACATGGTCTAGAAAAGGGTTAAACTTATACCAATGTGGACAAGTAACTCAATAATCTAGTCATATTTAAGGAGTCAAACTAGGACTTGAAGATAACTCCATATGACGAGAGCTTTATAACAAAGGATAGTCCACAAAAGATAGATCACGAGGTTCACTTTTTGCATGTAATACCACTATGAAGGATCCCATGACCTAGCAATATGCAGCATGGGTACCGAAATGGCAAGAAATTTTCTAACTAAGGTAGCCCATGTTAGGTCGGTTCTAATCCATGGAAGACCAACGATGGTTGAAGGATAAGACGGGGGTATATATCATAGTCGATGGATAAAAAAGTGAATCCTACAATTCAGAACAGAATTAATTATAAATGCAAGATGCAATGGGACCAAATCCTACCTTATATGTCGAGGAAGAGTGTCCAAATTTCATCCATGACCTGAAAGACTAGGAAAAAATCAATGAACTAATAGTGAAAATATTCATAAATGACCAAAAAGTATAGAAAGGTGGGTAAGAAATTTGAAACTTTTACCATAAATAGTGAATTTGGTTAAAAAAATTCATTTTGACTTTTACCTTGAATAGTCCAAGTTTTACCTTAGAACTTCAAACACTTCGTACGGTGAATATAGTGGACCAAATCGACTTCCACGAGTTGCAGGTAATTCATCTCTCTCCCATATTTGTTTTCATACCATTTTTTTGAAGTTTCACTGTAACACCCTGTTTTGACCCCATTTGCATTAAATTTATATGATGTATATATTGTAATTGATCATGGTGTGGAGCTAAAGGAAAAAGCCCCACCATCGATTTGGTTGTGTTATGTTTCAGCGACTGAAATCGTTGCTGATGGTAAATTGTGATATACGACACATTATGGATTTGGCATTATGTAAATATGGATTTTAATTAAATGAACCTCAGCCAGCTATGTCAATGCAACCATGATAAAAAGGGCATGATTTTCCTAAGGATAAGGAGGGGGAATTATTAAACTTTGAGCCTATGGGGAAAAGCCATGTGCCAGCTGTTAAACCCCTTTTGACTTACTCACCTTTCCTTGTCTCATCAGTCAACTACCACATTAAAACCGTCTGTTGTTAGTTGGGGCAATTATTGTTGGGAAGTGGTGTGTGGCAGGATTGCCAGTCCTCACCCACACTCACACTCCACCAATAGACTCCTTCACTTCACATGGGCAAGGAAAATAGGGTGCCAATTCTTCTTCCACTCTTGTCCATCCTCATGCGGGGGACAATCATTCTCTCTTCTGCTCATGCACAGGTTGGGATTCTTCATTGTTTTCCTCATGCAGTGAGTTGGAAGAGCAGCCTTAGGGGCACGATTTATGCTGTGTATGCATTTTCCTTACCGACTTGTGCTTTTGTGTATATGTTTTCCCCATGTCCAAGCTGAGAGTCAGATCTCCTTTCCAACTTGGGTTGTGTATTTCCCGTTGCCTCAATGTTGAGATCAGGACCGTTGTTTCCCCATGATTTTTTGGTTTGATGTGGGTTCATTTTTGTTTTGGGTTGTTGTAGATTCTTATGAGTTGTTTGGCCACGATAGGGCCAAGAATGACTTAGGAATCAAATTCCCCAGTCAGAGCTGTGAATCACTTGTTTTACTATGTGTATGCAATGGTTGGTCTTTGGACTGTGTTGGAGTGGGAATGAAGGCTTGATTTTCTTGATAAACCTGGTGTGTTTGGGATCCACATGAACAGAGCTAGAGGGATGGATTTCTTCTACACAACCCTTGAATAGCATTGGAAGGGAAGTCAGGGTCTGAGGGAATGTGTAGCATAGAAGGGACTGATTTCCTTCTGTTGGGTGTGTGTGGGTGTCCTAGAAGTTAGGCTAGTTCTGGTCTAGGTTTCCTTAGCTCTTCAATGAGCTCACCAGCTTAGCATTCAGATTTTCCCAACTCCTTGATGGCCTAATAAACCCAACTATGTTGGCTTGGCTGATTTGTGTATCCTTGGCTATGTGTAAGCCTGCTTGTTCCTTATTCCTTGGGGAATCATGCCCAACTCAGAGGTGGCAGTGTTTCTGAGAGATTAAGGAGCACATTGGCCTATGGTTGGGTGGAACGTGCAGCGACGTAGCTGGTTGCAGGAAAAATTCCTCACACGATAAGTATTCTTGTCTGTTTCATCTCTGTAATTATAATTGCAATTATATTTGATGTCTAATGAATTATGATGAACATGTTGAATGCTTGAATGTATGGTTTTGGTTCCACTATATGTTAAACAATTATGCATCTCTGCATGTTTTTACTTCCAAGTATTTTATTTCAGTTTTATGTATGCACATGTTCATGGAACTAGTTGCACGGATAGATAATGGTTTGGTAGCGTCCTCTTCGCTGGTCAGAGGGTCGAGGATGTTACATTCACTGCCATTTTTAGGTGTTTTAGTGATCTTGAAATGGAAACATACGAAAGATGTGGGTAGCCTGTCGAAAAATTGCATATTCTAGAAAAATATGTTGGTGTGCAACAAGATACCCGTGTATGATATGCTTTATTCTAATTGTATAGTCACGTAGGTTACGGGTTGAATTTTTTTATGAAAATAACCAAAAATATTTTTTTTGCAGGCCCAATGGTGCTTAAATGGCAAGAAAGGGAGTAAGAGGATATTGATAGGGAAGCATTATGGGATCCTTTGCCTTAAATTCCCTTCATCCATGTGCTTTATTAAAGTTTTTTCACACGAAAAAAATGCACACATAAGTGAGATTGCTAGAGTCTCTAGTACAACTTTGGGATCCCAATCAGGTCTTATTCAACCTACAAGTTGAAACATTAGACATCATTACCAAAGACACTTACTTTATATATGTTTATAACATAGAGGGATGGTGATGAATCTGACTGGATCTGGTCATGGGGGAGACCCACTTAGTGTTCAAGACTATGTGAACATGTATTGCTTGCCCAGATCATAGAAATTTGGTACACAAGTTCCTATTAGCCAGATAGCTAGCTTCCTAGTGAAGGTGATTGTGAGCACCATCACACGGGTGGAAGGTGTATCATCATTGCACGTAGCCACTCATTATGATATGCACCTTGGAGTGGAATTCCTAGGAATGTTGTGTTTGATTTGTGTTCTAGGATAGTTGTCAATATGAAGAAGAAATTGTTAGATTACAAGCTAGGTGAGAAAAAGAACTTTGGATACCCCAACATTCTAGTGGTCTTCTTCTTCGAGCGAGTACCTACATTTATCCCCAGGGTGATACTTCGCCATCCACATCCATGTGAGCATAGACTCACAAGGTGGGGATATCTATTTGTTCGTCGGGGTGGAGGTAATATCCGAGGAGCTTATGATGATGAGTTCTATGCATGGTGGAGAAACTAGGTACCTTCCTTCACAAAGTTTCCTTATGCCGAACTAGACTTTTGTGGTGACTGTAAGCTTGTGCTTCCTCCTAGAAAGGCATGGGGAGAGATGGGTAAGTATTTTGGTTTTCAAATATTTGAATTTTTTTTTGAATATTTTTGTAAATAAGTGTATATACATATGAAAATTGTACGAGTCTATGCCAAGTTTGTGTGATACAAATATTAGACTTGTTCGACCAGGTGAACATCCTAAGACATATGTATGACCAGTTGAGGGAGGTGGTGGTGACACCATGCTTCGATTTGTAGAGGGAAATTTGTCTCTCCTTATTCATGATATTCCCATTGATATGCAGGAGCATTTAGTGGGTGTTTCTCCTTCATGGCTATGCCTTCTTAGTAAGGTGTCCAAGACCGTCCTTTGATATGGAGAGGCTGTTGGAGAGGCAATTGCAGAGTCTCCATAATTTTCTAACATCTAGGAGGATTGTGATCCCATTTTTTGTACTTTAATGCACTTATGACTGGATATTTTTGGATTGGGACTCAATTTATATGGACCTATTTTACACACACACACACCCACACACATATATATATATATATATGGTGACTTATTTACATGTGTTTCTATGTGTACATTTGAATATTTTTTACAATGTATGTGAAAAATGTCAATCTAAGATATAATTTTTATATGAGTCTGTTATTCTGTTTTGAATTCTTGGAATATTCTTTTATATAATATGATTAAAATGTATTTCAAGTAATCTAACTCACAGGAATTGGCATAGTAGAGTAGGATGTGTCACCTCATGATCTCCATTAAGCTAAGAAACTACTAACTAGGAGTCAAGTCTAACCTCCATACATGTAATATTATGTAATGCAGTGTCTGTTAAAAAATTAATGACTGTGTTGTATTCATCCATATTATTAGTTGCAGGACCTAAACAAGTATCCCCTAAGGTAACTAGTTGTCCTATCGGTACATAGATTACGCATGCGGCTGAAGTTAGGTTGCAAGTGTGGCGGCTTGCACCATCGATGAATCCTATGAATATCTCCATCAACATTTGAAAAAACATGAGATTCACATAAGAAACACTAACACATGGTAAATAACAAAAAATTTATACAAATATATACAAGAAAAATCACATAGCCTAAGCGTAATACATTTTTCGGTGGAGCATGTTTTGGGGATCAGGCAACTTATTTCCATCGTAGTCTAGTACTAATTTATAAGAACCATTTTTCAATACTTTGGACACAATGTACTAAACTAACCACATGTATTTGAACTTTACTTCCCCCAATGGTTCCTTATCATGGTCGTAAGCCAAGACAAGTTCTCATTCAGAGAAAACCCTAGGTTTAACAACTTTGTTGTACTAGTTTTTGACCTATTGTTTATGTGCCTCATTCATTGTAAGTGCATCTCTATGGTGTTCATATAGGAGTTCTATATGCATCAAATTTTATTCTATGTCAGAAGTGTCAGGTAGCACATGTATTTTAATTTTTAATGAGGGTATTTCACATTCTATAGGGGTAACTGCTTCCACCCCGTGAATGAGTTGGAAAGGGGATAACCATGTGACAGTCTTGACTATTGTATGATATTCCCAAAGTGCGAGATACAACATGATGTGATAATTTGATCTACTTTCATTAATGGTCCACTTTAGAATGGTTTTTAAAGTTTTATTTACGGCTTCGAATTATCCATTCTCCTGTGGGTAAAAGGAAGATGAGTGGTCTTGTTTAAACCCTAGCAAATTAGTCAATTCAGTCATCATCCTGTTTTGGAAGTGAGTTCCATGGTATGTGACAATATTCTTCAGGATATCGAATCTAGAAATGATTTGATTTATAACAAAATATGTTGTCGTCTCACCATCGACTTTGAAGGTAGGCATTTCCTATGCCCACTTGGTAAAGTAGTCTACAACGACAATGATGTATTTATTCCCCTAGTAGATATTGGGTTGTGGGTCATGAAATCCATCCCCCTCTTGGTGAAGGGATCTACTGCGATGATGGGATGTAGTGGAGCAGGATGTGACTGCATATTTCTAGTTGAAAGCTTACAGGGATGACAATGTTTTATAGCTTCCACGCAATCTTTAAATATAGTGGGATAGAAATAACCAGCACGTAATATTTTTTGGTTCATTGCTAACTTAGATTAATGACTCCCACACGCTCCACTATGAGAAACAATTAGGAAAATCTATGCCTCCTAATGAGTCAGGGAACAACATGGAACATAATATACCCCTCTTTTATACAATGTATCCCCAATAATGAGGTAGTTTTTTGCGTTCATTCGTAAATTATGTCGCTCTTCTTGTTAGAAAGTTATTGAATAGTTCATATTATGGAGATATATCAAAATATCTCAATAGCAAGGATCATTGGTTGAAATTAGTAATATGTGTTCATCAGGAAATGATTCATCTTCTATAATTGTACTTTCATTGCTTGGGAACTAAGATATAAGTTCTATGAATACTAAGGACTTCTTCAATTTAGCTGACTGAAAATATAAGTAAAACTCTTGGAGTATGACAGTCCATTTATTAAATTTTTGTCTGATGATTCGTGAGGATAGAACATATTGAAATGGATTTATATCCACAACCATAGTAGTCATCCTAAGTAATATATAATTATGCAACCTTTCAATGGAATACATTGCCTCTAAGGCAAAATTCTCAATGTGTGAATATCCTAATTCAGGTCTTCCCAAATCCAGACTGAGATAATACATGACCTACCCCTGGAGCTTCTCATCTTTATGAACTATCAATACACCTACTATAGAGTCTAATGTGGCCACATACAATATAAATTCCTTCATGTAATCTGGTGAGCTAATAATAATTATTTCTTTAATGCCTCAAATGACTATTGGGAAGCTTCATCCCATATAAATGAAGTGTATTTCTTAAGAAATCACATGAAACCCTTCGTTATATTGGAATAATTCACTATAAAACATCTAATAAAGTTAGACTTACCTTATAGACTTTGAAGCTATCGAATCATTTGAATAGGAAACATATTAATAATCGTATCAACTTTTAAATGATCAACCCTAATACCCTTGTTAGAAACAATGAAACCTAGCAGTCATCTCGATTCGACAAAAAAATATGCTTATGGATATTTAAGTGAATATTATATTGTCGACACCTTTGAAATACCAAACAAAGATGATCCGGATGATCTTTTATTTTCTGGAATGAGGCAGAAGGTAATCTAAGTAAGGTTTGAAAATATGCTTTATGTCATGAAAAGTTAAATTCATAGCCCATTGGAAGGTAGCCCCAACATTGTTTAAGCCAAACAACATCTTTTTATATGCAAAAGTACCCTGGGGGAAGATAAAGGAAGTCTTGTGTTATTCCTCGGGTTTAATTTGAATTTGATTGTTTCTTAACAAACCTCCCATAAAAGATAAGACTTTTCTACCCACACATGCATAAATTATTTGATCTATAAATGGTGTAGGATAGATATCCTTAGGACATGCCTTGTTTATGTCTATAAATTCATTACAAAGATGTTGGCAGGTAGTATGGATGTGCGTAGTGCAAAAGCGGATGCACAATACAAAGGATGATACGTAAGACAGAGGATAGTGCGTAAGGTGGAGAAGTCGACAAAGAGTTGTCTTGGTCTTAAGTTTTGTACTTTTGGTCATAATTTTGTGGTTTTTGGTCCAAGTCAGTTAGAGAGTCGGTTAATGTGGATCATTTTGTAAAGGCTTAAGCCTATATATAGAATTATAAGTGTAGTATGAAGATATGAAGAAGTTGGTGAAAAGAGTAAGGCAATTTTTTCTAAGATTATCTGTAGAATATTGATCTGTGTGTCTATTTTTTCTTGCAACTCTGTGATGTATTTTAGGAATCTGTTTTGATGAGCGAAAGTAATATGACATGAGTGGAAGTTGATGGAAATTCTTTACCTCGTGTTTTGCTTCTTTTACTATTTTAATGTGATCTGAATGAGTAATTATTGCGATATGGTTGTTATTCCTGAATGATGTGATGTCTCTACATACTGAATGATGTCATGTTTGTCTATTTGTTTATGAATAAATCTAATGATGCAATATAATATGAATGGTCTTCGACTGCTGTCGAACATGAATAAATGATGATAGAAACCCCAGTCTAAATCTCTGGTTGATATAGACGCAATAAAATAGTGCATAATTAGCTGCGTAGATCCTCCTCTTTATTAGGGAAACATGGTTCCTCCATATCTACCTCGAACATCTCAGGTGATACTTCATCTACTTTGCAGGTGTTGTTGCACAGGGTAAAACCTATCTGGGCTAGTGCTCAGGGATATCACAGTGTTTAAGGGTGTTGACAGAGTGTGAACCCCTGTTGAAATATCTGAGTCAGCAAATGGTTCCATTGTAGAGACCATAGTGTGAGGAAAAGGAGGATGGGTTGTGGCATCTAACAAGACTAGAGATTCAGGATTGGTTCGATTAGAAGGCTCAATAATTCGCAGCAGAAGAAAATACAAGTTCCACACTAACGATAGAAGAGTGGTTGGGAAGGCATGTCTATTTGGATATCCACGAGTACTTCTTCATTGGGTTTCCAATTATCCTGTATGAGTGGTTGGAGTAAATGACCTATTGAAAGAAAAAAAATTCAAGGAGGTGAACCTGCTTGCTTGACCCCAGAGCTGATCCAATAACTGATGGAAGTCGACAAATGAGCATCAAGGGTTGTTGAAGTGTGGCTTGATAGCATCTTGGAAGGATACATCACTGAATTGACAATTGACTCAGTCAAGTCCTATAGCGACATTGAAAGGGAATTCTTTAAAGGACCAAGAGGCTCGGTTTCTATTGTCTTTGCAATCATGGATTAAAATTCTTATCTATGAAAAGGGCATATTAAAGATGAACTCTGACGAGTAAATCTATGGTGCACAAAGGTTGTGGTTATTGTAGAAACATGGGCTGGATGGAATGATATGGGGTAGATGGATGAGATTTATGATGAAACTATGAGGGAAGTTGAGGAATACTGTGGTCTTCTGCAAAGTGGGGTAATGTTTCAGAAAGAGAAGAGGTAGAGGAATGAGGAGAGTCCTGTTGCAACTGAAACAATAAGCTACGAGAGAATATCATAGGGGACTAATCAAGCCTACAATGATGAAGGAGACAACCAATATACACTCAAGCTAGAGGAAGGACCAACCCATAGAAACAATGTACCTACACCTCCGTGCACTGCACCGCATTCAGGAAGAAACACAAGCTCAACGCTAAATTTCTCAGTGTGTCATTAAGAAACTAATAACAGTGGATCAGTGAATGTGGGAAGAAGGCCTAGAATGGTAGGTGATTATGTGAAATACTAGTTTCTATGTGAAGCAGTATGGACTGTGAAGCAAGTCCAAGCTGAGGATATTAAGAAGGGTCAATTGGTGACAACTTTTTGAGGTCGCACATTAGATTGTTATATGAAGTTCATTCAAGTTTCGATAGAGAAACAACAGAATAATCTCACAGAAATTAGAACCATATTGATTAAAGAATTCAGAAAACCCAAATCTGAGTCATAGTATATCACATAATTTAAAGAGATCAAGTAATATCCAAATGAATCGGTATAGGATTTTGATCAGCAATTCAAGATGCTGATGGAAAAAGTCAGTTTTTGAATGAGCCATGTACAACATAAGGAATGGTTCATTGCAGTGCTATTACCGCATATCTGAATTCCACTGATGCAACACAATATTTCGACACAAAGCGAGGCACTACATACCGCAATGAAGCTGGAATCTTCACCGGTCAGTGAAATTGGAGTTGGCATGAATTAGATCCAATCGCAACTTGAAAATACAACAATCCAATTACAAGATATCAAGAAGGGAAAAGAGATCCGTGAAGAAGTATGGTGTACCCGATGTCATATGAGGGGCATCATAAGGATCAATGTCCATAATTCCACAATTACTTGCTATCAGGAGATCCAAATCTGCTAAGCTAAGGTGGATTACCATGGTTTCGAATCTGTCAAAGTCATGGACATCGACACGAGGAATGTGTATATCTCCAGAAGATGGTATCCAAGCCTATGAATTTATTTTTTAATTTAATTCGTTCTGTTGGCCATGAAGAGAAGGACTGTCGAGCATATGACCTGCTCTAGGAAAAGACAATGGATACATACTATATGAAGGGAGAAGAACATTGGTCGACAGAGAGACCACCAATGCAACATCCACCTTAGGTTACTCATTTGCAGTATACTTAGCCGCATTTTTCTCCATCACAGTCGAATCCACCACAACAACAACAGTTTAACCAACCACAGTATCAAAAAAAAGGATTATTTCACAGAGTATTTCGAGGAGGAAGAAATGGAGGTTTTGGTCAAGGAGGAGGACAAGGTCATGGAACCATGTAATTATACAATTTTTGAGTCTTCGTACATTATCAGTAAGATTTCCCAAACCTGTAGTCGCAATGTACCTACTATACTGCCGCAGATCACATAGTTGAATATTGTCCACAACTGGTTGAGAAATGGAAAGCAAAGAATGTTCCTCCACCTCAAAACCAAAATCAAAATGTGAACTAGAATGTGAACCATCCAGTGAATACACCACCAAACCAAAACCAAGGTCCCATAGTTGGGAACATTTGAGCAGAACCCAGGGATCAACCTACAGATGTTGTGGTCATTACTCGTGGAGGTGCGACAATAGGGGATGATGGTATGATCCCACAAATTCAATTGAAGATGTGGAAGAAGGTGTAGTTTGATGTGGATGGTGAGAGGGATATTTTATTTGACACAAGAGACACCATCTAAAGAGAAACGAGTAAGTTTCCTATTTATAATATGTTGCATGTTTTTTATTCTAAACTTGTTGCAAGACCGTCACGAAGGTATGGAATATTGTAAAGTTTCTTTGAGAATTTATTGTCTCCAACAAAATACCCCAATATGCTAGCTGAGATCGCAAGTTTTCTATAACAACTAGAGAAATTTCAACATGCCTCTACTGTGAATTCATTACAAAAAAGAAAACTAGAAACGAGATGAGGATGAATTTCTAGATTGGCAATTACGATGTGGATTCAGTTATTCTAGATATGGCCTCAGATGTCAACATTTTGACAAAGCATTCCTGGGAGAATATGGGGAAGCCAAATTTGGATTGGTCCCATGTGCGATTGTGACTGGCCCATCAGGACAGAGTGTCACAAATTGGGCAAGTACCACGCTTGATGGTGGAAGTTGAAGGAATGAAGACATATGCAGATTTCGATGTTATCAAAATTTTCGATGAAGGAAGTTCATATCCTGCACTGTTGGGGATTGGATGGGACAATGACAACTTGGTAGTGATCAAATTTAAGAAATGGATGATGAATTTTGAAAACCATGACATATGATTTATAGCCCCATTATATCCAAGCAAAGGAAGAATATATGTCGAACCGGTCAAGAAATAAGTTGCAGGAGAGTGGGACCTTACATACAACATTTTAGAGGATTATGTTCACCCTGCTGTAGATTCAGAGTTGGGCATCATCAGATTCTGATGATGGGCTGGAAAATTGGTAGAATCCATTGGATGAGGTGTCAATTCAGAAGTGTGGATGAGTCACTCAGTTACTACGTTGGGTCACAATGGAGGTTTTTGAGTTACCAAAATATGAAGGTTCAGCTAATTTTCCTAAATTTATTGATGAATTCGAAGACAATGTCTCAAAACAATAGAGAAAACTGGCATTGGACAAGGAGTTGAAGGCTACTCTAGCACATTGGTGGTTGACACACAAATAATCAATCAATGAGTGTTGGTTGTGTTGTAGGTTAATTGAAGTTAGGTTTAGCAAACCATATCACTACCAAATTGAGAATTATGATGAATGGAATGACCCTACCGATCATTTGAAAGCATGTCAGGCCGTGTGGGTATCATGACTAAAGGATGAGTGGGTACATGATTTTGTACACACATTGGATGAAATGCCGTGAAAGTGGTATGTATTAGAAGAAATACGAAAGGATATCACGACATGGGAGGACTTGACGATTTGTTTTAGTCACACTTTTAGTTTTCCGTATGTTGATCCAGTAATTAATAGCAAACTACAACACGTTCATGATGTTGTCTTAGAGATAGTTCCAGTTGCATATATTGCAGAATCATATGTGGTACCAATGATGCATTCAATGATGGAGTGTTACAATGTAATAGGAGTACCTGATGATGATGACCCAAGGAACATCAATATTCCATAATCTGAAGGAAGTCGAAACATCGTGGCACCAGAGATCCCAACAGACAAGGTTCACTAGTTGTTGAGCATTGAGAAGGTCAACATTCAGATAGAAGTGGAACCCAAGTTAGCTAATATAGGATATTATTGGGATGAAGAAACTATGGCGAAGATCACTAATCTTTCACGTGAGTTTTAGGACTTGTTTTCGACTAAATTCTTTGAAATGAATGGGATCCTAGGAGATTTGGGAGAAATGAAAATCTCACTCAAGCCAAATGCGAAGCTAGTAAAGAAGCTACCATATCGCTTGAATCCGTGATACAAAGATAAAGTAAAGGATGAACTTGACAGAATGTTGGATGCACGAATCATCGAACTAGTCAAAGAATCAAAATGGATCAACCTAGTGGTTATACAAGATAAGAAGATAGGTGAAGTTCAAATCTGTGTCGATCTTAGAAAGCTCAACGATGAATGTCTTCATGATCTGTTCTCGACACCATTTACTAATGAAGTGTTGGAAGGAGTGGGTGGTGAGGAGATCTATTTTTTCATGGATGGATTTTTCAGGCTATCATCAGATCAATATTGCAAAGGAAGATCAATATAAGAAAACTTTTGTCACTGAGTGAGGATGCTTTCAGTACACGGTGATTTCATTTGGACTAAAAAGTGGACCTGCGATATTCTCCAAGATCGTAGTTTTCACATTTAAGGAATTTATTCAAAAATTTATGGCCATATATATGGATGATTGGATAGTGTATGGGATGCTAAAGGATCATCTCGCAAATATGCGAATGATGTTGCAGCGGTGTCGACAACATCAAATTGCACTGAATTCAAAGAAATGCATATTTTGTGTGCCATTCGGGATTTTGTTGGGGCATGTTGTCTATAAGGAAGGATGCTGGTTGATAAAGCTAATATTGCACTTATAATTAACTTTACCCCACCGATGAATTTGAAATAGATCAGAGAAAAATTGGGACATATGGGATATTATCGGAAGTTCATAAGAGGATATGCTACGATCATAGTGTCGATGGAGAAGTTTCTAAAGAAAGATGCACAGTTTGAATGGAGTCACGAGTGTCAAGGGAGTCTCGACACCTTAAAGAAAATATGGTTACAACACCAATATTGGTCTTTCTAGACTAGACGAAGGAATTTCATGTCCATGTCGATGCATCATGAATCGCATTAGGAGTGGGTTTGGCATAACCAGTGGAAGGGGATATCGACCATCCGATCGCTTTTGCGAGCCAAAAGTTGTCATATGCAGAAGGAAATTACACCACGATAGAACAAGAAGGCTTGGAGATGGTATATGCACTCCAAAAATTCCATCATTATCTATTAGGAGGAAATTTCAATATGTTCACTGATCATTTTGTGTTGAAATATTTGGTTGATAAGCCTATGTTGGGGGGAAATATATGTTGCTAGATGCTACTGTTCCAAGATTTTGATTTTGAAATCATTGTGAATCTGAGTCGCTTGAATGCAGGACCTGATCATTTGTCATGAATCGAGACATACGATGAACCAACTAACATTGAGGATGGGCTACCTGATGTGTATCTATTCAAGGTTGGAATGGTCAATGACCATTATGAGAAAATAATTCATTTTTTTGCAACAGGAAAATCATTGGATGATTTCACCACAAGTCAGAAGAAATAATTGATTGTTTGGGATGGAAATTTTCAATTGATTTTTGGACAACTCTATAATATGGGGCCTTATGAAATTCTACGTCGATATGTCTTACCGCATGGGCAAGAAAGGATATTGGTGGAAGCACATGATGAGCTGGAAGGAGGACACTATATAGGTCATGCAACACCCAGAAAGATACTCTGCGTAGGCCTCTAAGAGATAATTGTGCATAATGATGTGACAAACTATGCAAAGAATTGTGGTGTTTTCCAAAGAACACAGAAGTATTCACAAAGAGATGATATTCCCTTACTACCTCAGGTAACGCTACAACCATTTGATAAATGGGCAGTGGAATTTGTGGAACCTATTAACCCACCATCAAAAAGGAAAGGTGCATGTTATATCATCACAGTGACATATTATCTCATGAGATGGGTGGAAGTTGCACCAGTGACGAATTGCACTACTGCGACTGCAACAAGATTTCTATTTAACAATGTTGTCACTCGGTTTCAATATCCAAAGATATTGATGAGTAATCAAGGGAGTCATTTCATCAATCATACCATCAATGCACTGATGAAGGAGTTTGAGAATTAGCACAAGAAGAGCACTCCCTATAATCCATAAGCTAATGGGACAGTCGAAGAGTTCAATGAGGTATTGGAGTATGCACTGACCAAGGTATGCAAATGCAAATCACTATGATTGGGAGTCAAAGATTCCAATGATTTTATGGGCTTATTAAACTACTTGATAATGGTTGACATGATAAACATCATTCAAGTTGGTGTATGGCCAAGAAGTAGTAATTCCAATGGAATACATCATTCCAAGTCTCCGCATCGTAGTAACGATAGGGATGGATGAAGAAGGAGCACTGGAAGAATGCTTGATGCAGTTGTTGCAGCTTGAAAAATATCGGTTTGTCGCATGATTTCATTAGCGAGTCAAGAAGGATCACTAGAAGTCATGGCATGATCGACAAATCAAAACCAAGCACTTCCAGCAAGGTGATATGGTTCTTCTCTATGACAGTAATTTTGTGAAACACACAGGTAATTTGCAAATGCATTGGTTATGCCCTTGTGTAATCAATTTCATTACTGAAGTAGGTGTGATACAGTTGCAACAACTAAATGGCATGATGCTTCCTAAGTTAGTGAATGGAAGCCGACTAAATTCCTAACAGGATAGCTAGGTGTGGCGCAATGCTTAAGGCACTGCATGGAAAAAAATTGTAAGAGATGGGACAGATTAGGAGGTTTGCATACTGTTGAAGGCTAGGCTTTCAACATCATTCAAGCATACATTAAGTTCATACACAGCCATCAAAGACAAGTACTTTGGGAAGGGACGTCCAATCCACTATTGTATTATCTTTGGTAATTATTTATACATTATGAGATAGGTTGGAGCGGTTGTACCCGCTCCAACTACTTATTTGTTAATATCTATTTATCTTTTAAACTATATAATTACATGATGACATTTAGGAGGTAAGTGGCCCCCTCTACATCTCCCCCACAAACAAAATTTTTCTTCGTCCCGAAGAGAACAAAGAAATATGCATCAACATCCTGGGTCTCTGCTACTGTGGAGTAGTCCTCACTGTGCATCAACCATGCATACTGTTCTGCATAGGTAACTCAGCCGCAACAGCCACCAGCTCGATAGGAAAACACACGTGTACAAGGCTCTACTGTGACTGGTTACTCTTCAACCTCCGTCTTCAATATGACAGTAGTCCATTGAAGTCTCATCCTCTCACAACGGCGGGAAACCATATTCTTCCGCAACTAGGTCTTTTGGTTTAAAGCCTCACCCTGGCTCATCTGACCGGCATCTCCATCGGTTCAGGAATGCGGGGCCTTTTGGCTCTTTGACTTTCTATGTCATTTCTCTGTCTTCTGGATTTTCGAGGTCACAACCTAGGAACAGTTTCAGCATTTTGATAATGAGGGGTACATTGTCATCATGTCTCATTGAAGCGCTTTGCTGTGTAGGTGAATGATATTTGCTTGAATGCCATCGTCGTTGTCTTCTTCTATCATGAGAGTATGAATTTCCTGCAAAATTGTATGTTTTCTACTCATGTGCATGGTCTTGATCATGATTGACTACTTTAGAATGACTCAGACTTATAATAGTTGACTAGATACTGGCTTCATTACATAAGTGAGGAGATCACCTGCCTTTAAGAAAGACCCACGTTTAACCTCCTCATTAAACTCAACTCACAATGGTTGGCAAAATACCAATTTAATTTACATATACTGGAGGGGATCGCCTGCCTCTATTGAGACTCAAGTTTAACCCCCTCTAACTCAACCACAATAATACTAATATATCAACCATAATATGATGACTCTACATTTGGTTATTGTCATTGACCATAATTTAATATTACATATGTGTTTACTTTGCAAACATAAATCTTTGTCCAAAACTACAATATCGACCAAACTAAAGACAGGACCAACCCAACATGCTTGTAAAAACTCAACCGACATGCTTGTACAAACTCGACCGACATTCTTCCATCGACCTGACTTAACCGACATGGTTTTTTTTTTTTACTTACTCAACCAACATGAATGACAACCGACATAAGTTTCAACTTGACTCTTACATAAACATAAAGTATTTTCCTTCAAAAAAGAAGACTGGTCGACGGAAATTAAATATCAACAGGCTTATAAGAATAAAACATTACAAAGTGTGCAGGTAGTCGACGAGTCGATAGACAACTTTGAAGAAAAGAGCGACGCCATTCTGATGGAGGATCGACAAAAGTGATCAGCCGACAAGCTGGGTTGGTCGATGAGATGGATTGGTCAACTACTCTCTTGGTTGGCTCTTATGTTTCTTCCAATAGTCGATTCGGCCGACTGCGGGAAATATACTAGCGGATGTCCAGTTAGTTGCATGCTTTGGTATTCCAGATTCGAAGTCGTGCGGTTTGGGAAAAATGGTGGCAAGCGTAACTCGAATGTCTTCCGAGGTGGACGCGGCCAGGTAAAGAAGGTTGTAAAGGTATATGAGCTCCTTGTCATCGTGATAGCCCTCAAAACGTGTAATGGGAATAGCGTTGCAGGGCTGAAGGGAGTAGCAGAAAACACAGTTGTCGATGATAATCACTTTTCTGATATCGCGTCCAAGAGAAGAGATGTCTTTCACTAATTTCCCATCGATTTCTCTGCAAGAATCTCTGTAGAGGCGGTGGGTAATGTAATGCGCGTTGTAAACACCTAAAATATAGTCGAGTATTGCGTCTACCTTGGCCTTCGATGTCTCTGTGAAAATGACGATCTCGTAGATTGTGGACAACAATTGCACGAATTCTTGGAGGTATGGTCGCTTCATAATGAAAGTACGCGTTGCATGAGTGCCAGCTTCCTATTGGAGGGCGATGTCTACATGACATGAATCTTGATCGGAATTTTCTGCGAGGATTATGCCGTCCATGTCCAGCACGAGCGTGGGTCTGCCTTCATGCTCTGGAAGCAATGGGGGCAACAATATCATATATTCACTGCTTATACTCATACTACTGCAACTGCTGCTGCTACTTTGGCCGCCATGATTATCAGTAACGTCTGCAGAAATATTTGTTGTACTGTAATCCTCCAACTTGGTGCACACATCTTCTTTGCAATATGTTTGCTGAATCATCTGCAGTCAGTGTATCAACAGGCTTCTACACTGCTTGAGTCTCCTGGTTGCTGGGAACGTCGACCAATACCTTCAGCCACCAGTATCGCGGCTCGAGTGTCCTCCAATGTTTGTAGGTAAGTAGCTAATCTGCAGCAAAGCTACTAAATAGAAAGGGCCGACAAGCTAAGGACACGCCGACTGATCTCACCTTTGTATTCATTTAAAATTGGCACAATCTTCCATATATCATGAAATCTGCTTGCGTAGTATGAATAGTTGGTAGGTAGCATAATCTTTACTGGATGTCTGACTAAACCCATCCTTGACACGCTGAACATAATGATAATTCAACCTTCCAACATAGAATTTATTTATCCATGCACAAACAAACTTTCTTGCAAGCTATTCCATCCTCATTATACATTGATCACGACTCATGCATCACTATACAATTTATTTCAAGCAACTAACAGTTAAATAAATAAAAGTAATAATAATAAAATCATATATTTCTCACAGATCACATAAGGTTACCAATAATACATACAAAAATATACAGAATATACACAGATACAAGAGATAAGAACAGATAGGATAAAAAGATTATATTATTCTCAATAGATCGTACAAAGCCAAGAACTGCACTGGGGGCCGTGGTTCCGTTGCCGGTAGTACATAACTGGAATATATGCTCACATATGATACCAGAACAGGAGATAAAGGACTGGTGGGAGCGAAAAATTGCTAACTATCTACAAAATTACGTGAGAAGGAACAGATTGACAGTCGCAGAAGCAAAAGCCAGATTTTTCACTGACACTCACGAAAAGTTTGTCGAATCCGTGCCACACCTACTGAAGCATCTTTTGGATGAGAAAACCGGACAAGACTAAAGAAGAACAGTTACTCCAGAAACTGATCCGAGGAGGTCGTACGAATCTATCGGAGTGGTTCGAAAAGATAGCCGACGACTTCTGTGAGGAACAAGCAGTCGAAGACAGGACTTCTGTGGAAACTGTTCGATAGAAATTTTTCACATAATTTACTGATCAATTCTTGTGTTCCTTACTGACTCTGCTGTTCAAATTCTTAATAGAAAAAGGAGCAGGCCATATTGTCGAAGCTCGACCACCGTTACGCGAACCACCCCCTAATACTAACTGGGCGGAGAAATAGAAGAAGTGGGAAAAATTCATCGCTGAAAGGGAGTGGGAATACTTCCTGAGTAAATAGACACTATCCGAGCTTTTTAAAAAGCATCGGGTAGGCTATGGGGGGGTAGCTGGTCGTGTGTCGAAGAAGGAGCATAGTGGATACCAGTCGACCAAGCCAGTAATGAACAACCGACCGAAGAGGATTCGAAGGAATAGTATTGTATGAAAGTATGCCCGACATTAAGAGAATCGAGCGGGATGAACGACAATAAAGAAGGGAAGCCAAACGTGAACGAGCCGATGAGCTGCGTCGAGAACAAAACCCTAGGGAGACCGACCGAGATGAGAATCCACCAGAGTCGGGTCATGACCGACACGAAGAAGGCTTAGATGAAGAGACGGCCCCTAAGGAAGAGGAAGTGTGGATAGAGCAACAAGAAGCTCTCCGAATAGTGGTTCCTGATGAAGTAACCCTGTCCCCCGCCAATTCCCATACCGTAATACAGACTATTATTGAAGACGACCTCCGACTGAGAGCTGGTGACATCACAATCTAGAGTCGACTAGGTGATGAACCTTACCCGAGACGACACCTTGTTATACGCCGACCGGTCGAAGGGAACTAGGTGACCTTTCAAACGGCACCCTCCTTTCGTAGTATCCACTTGCTCCTGCCGACACATGAAGGAGCACCCCCCCTACCACATACAACTTTCGAAGAGAACCAAGAGTCCGACCTGAGCACGCAAAGTGACAGTGGGTCATCGAGAAGACAAATTATCAACAATCCGCTGTACCGCGAGAA
>LPNX010990298.1:879848-986615 GCA_001517045.1 Pseudotsuga menziesii | reverse complement strand
AAGGCCTAAAACGTTGCATTATTTCCAATTTCTCAAAATTCAAATTTTAAAGTAGATTTAGATACCCATTTCAAATATAGGCATTGACACCTATTTTTATGTGATTTGGAGCTACTTTGATCATTAATCAAGGATGGTCAAACCAAGGTTGAAAATATGCACTTTTGTTGATTTTTTCAAAATTGAAATCTGAAAGTGGATTTAGGTACCCATTTCAATAAACAAGCGTACATGCCAACTTTCGTAACGTTTCGAGGTATTTTCACTCCCTTTAAGTGCAACCTTTGCGAACGCGCCGATATTCCCATCTGGTAGATAAGAGTGCACACATATTTTTCTAAGATTTCTAGTTAGATAAGAGTGCATGAAAATTTTTGTTATGTTCAGAGCTATATTCCCCTCCTTTAAGCCAAACCTTAGTGAAATCGAGCGATGGAGTTTCACTTTTGACCAAATTCTTAGAGTTGAAACTTGGTCATAGATTTTGGATGCCCTTTTGATATAAAAATGTGCATGCCAACTTTTGCAATGTTCCGAGCTATTTGGACCCCTTTGATCCCAACTCTAGCGAAAATGCACGATAGAGAAGCGTGCCCTCCAACTTTTGCGACACTCCGAGCTATTTTCACCCCTTTTAACCCCAACCTTGGCGAAACCGCACAATGGAGTTTCACTCTTAACCAATTTCTTGGAATTAAAATTTAATCATAGATTTAAATGCGCATCTAGAAGATAAGAGTGCATGCCAACTTTCATGATGTTGAGAGGTATTTTCGGCATTTTTAAGCCAAACCCTAACAAAACTGCATGATGGAGTCTCAGCTTTGACCAAATTCTCAGAATTGAAACCTGATCATAGGTTTGGTTAAATATTGGATAGACTAGCATGCACACCAACTTTCCCAATGTTCTGAGCTATTTTGACCCCCCTTTAAGCCCAACCCTATCGAAACCGCACGACGGAGTTTCACTTTTGAGTAGTTTCTTAGAATTTAAATTTGATCATAAATTTGGATGCCCATTTGATGAGCAAGCATGCATGCAAACTTTTGAGACATTCCAAAATATTTTCACCCCCTTTTAGCCCAACCTTAGTAAAACCGTACAATGGAGTTTCATGTTTGACTAATTTCCCAAAATTAAAATTTAATTGTAGATTTATCGGCGCGTTTGGCAGATTAGAGTGCATGCTAACTTCCATGATGTTCGGAGCTATTTTGGTCCTTATTCAAGGTTGGTCAAGTAAAGGTCTAAGAGATGTTATTTTTTCGGATTTCTTGTAATTGAAATTTGAAAGAGAATTTAGGTACCCATTAAAAGAGATAACCATGCATACAAACTTTCAGGGGATTTCGAGCTATTTTGGACCTTAGGCAAACTTGTTGAAACAAAAGCCTAAAAGGTTGCATTTGTTTCCAATTTACTAGAGCTATTTTCCCCTCCTTTAAGCCAAACCTTAGCGAAATTGAATGATGGAGTTTCACTTTTGACCAAATTCTCGGAGTTGAAATTTGATCATAGATTTGGATGCTCGTTTGATATAAAAACATGCATGCCAACTTTGGTAATGTTTCGAGCTATTTGGAGCCCTTTGAGCCCAACTCCAGCGAAGATGCATTACGAAGATTCACTTCTGACCAATTTCTCAGAATTGAAATTTAATTATAGATTTGGATGCTTGTTTGATAGATAAGCATGCACTCCAACTTTCGCGATGTTTTGAGCTATTTTCACCCCCTTTAACCTCAATCTTAGAGAAACCGCATGACGAAGTTTCACTCTTGACCAATTTCTCACAATTAAAATTTGATCATAGATTTAGATGTGCATTTGGAAGATAAGAGTGCACGCCAACTTTCATGACCAACTTCTAAGAATTGAAACTTGATCATAGATTTGGATGCCCATTAGATAAACAAGCATGCACACCAACTTTTGAAACGTTCCAAGCTATTTTGACCACCTTTAATCCCAACCCTAGCGAAAATGGATGACGAAGTTTCACTTCTGAGCAGTTTCTTATAGTTGAAATTTGATCATAGAATTGAATTCCCATTTGATAGACAAGCGTGCATGCCAAATTTTGAGACGTTCCAAAATATTTCACCCCCTTTAATCCCAACCTCAGCAAAACTATACTACAGAGTTTCACTTTTCACTAATTTCTTAGAATTAAAATTCGATTGTAGATTTATCTTAGCATTTGGTTGATAACATTGCACACCAACTTTCATGATGTTCGAAGTTATTTTGGTTGTTATTCAAGGTTGGCCAAGCAAAGGTATTAGAGATGCTATTTTTCTGACTTTCTTGTAATTGAAATTTGAAAGAGAATTTAGGTACCCATTTGAGAGAGAAACATGCATACAAACTTTCACGAGATTTCGAGCTAACTTTTGCAACGTTCCGAGCTATTTCACTCCCCTTAAGTGCAACCTTAGCGAAAGCGCACGATAAAGTTTATCTTTTGACCAATTTCTTAGAATTGAAATATTATCATAGATTTAGATGCCCATTTGGAAGATAAGAGTGCATGCCAAATTTAGTGATGTTTAGAGCTCTTTTTCCCTCCTTTAAGCCAAACCTTAGCGAAACCGCATGATGGACTTTCACTTTTAACCAAATTCCTAAAATTGAAATTTGATCATAGATTTGGATGCCTATTTGATATACAAGCATGCACACCAAGTTTTGCAATGTTTTGAGCTATTTGGACCTGCTTTAAGCCCAACTCTAGAGAAAATGCACGATGAAGTTTCACTTTTAACAATTTTCTTGCAATTGAAATTTGATCATAGATTTGGATGCCCATTTGATAGACAAGCGTGCACTGCAACTTTTGCGATGTTCTGAGCTATTTTCACCCCCTTTAACCCCAACCTTTGCGAAATCGCACGACGAAGTTTCACTTTTTACAAATTTCTTAGAATTAAAATTTGATCATATCTTTTGATGCGCATTTGGAAGATAAGTGTGCACACCAAATTTCATAATGTTCAGAGTTATTTTCAGCTCCTTTAAGCCAAACCCTAACAAAATTGTACGCTGGATTTCACTTTTGACATACGTCTTAGAATGGAAACTTGATCATAGATTTGGATGCCCATTGGATAAACAATCATGCACACTAAATTTTGCAACGTTCTGAGCTATTATTTTGACCCCTTTTAAGCCCAACTCCAGTGAAACCACACGATAGAGTTTCACTTTTGTGCAGTTTCTTAGAATTAAAATTTGCTCATAGATTTGGATGTCCATTAGATAGACATGCTTGCACATGAACTTTCATGGCGTTGTGAAATATTTTCACCTGTTTAAGCCCAACCTTAGCAAAACAACACAAGGGAGTTTCACTTTTGACCAATTTCTCAGAATTAAAATTTGATCGTAGATTTATCTGCGCATTTGGTAGAGAAGAGTGCATGCCAACTTTCATGATGTTCAGAGCTATTTTGGTTGTTATTCAATAGACAAGAATACACGCCAAACTTCGTAATGTTTCAAGCGATTTTAACTCCCTTTAAGTGAAACCTTAGTGAAAGCACCGATATGCCCATTTGGTAGATAAGTGTGCACACGTATTTTTGCGAGATTTCTAGTTAGATAAGAGTGCATGAAAAATTTCATGATGTTCAGAGCTATTTTCCCCTCCTTTAAGCCAAACCTTAATGAAATCGAATAATGGAGTTTCACTTTTGACCAAATTCTCATAGTTGAAATTTGATCACAGATTTGGATGCCCGTTTGATATAAAAACGTGTACACCAACTTTTGCAATGTTCCGAGCTATTGGGACCCCTTTGAGCCCAACTCTAGCAAAAATGCATGACATAGTTTCACTTCTGACCAATTTCTCAGAATTGAAATTTGATCATAGATTTGGATGCCTTTTTTATAGATAAACGTGCACTCCAACTTTCGCAACACTTCGAGCCATTTTCACCCCCTTTAACCCCAACCTTGGCAAAACCACACAACGAAGTTTCACTTTTAACCAATTTCTTGGAATTAAAATTTAATCATAGATTTAAATGCACATTTGGAAGATAAGAGTTCATGCCAACTTTCACGCTGTTGAGAGGTATTTTCGGCATGTTTAAACCAAACCCTAACAAAACTGCAGGATGGAGTCTTAGCTTTGACCAAATTCTCAGAATTGAAACTTGATGAGAGGTTTTGATGCATATTGGATAGACAGGCATGCACGCCAACTTTCACAACGTTCCGAGCTATTTTGTCCCCCTTTAAGCCCAACCCTGTCGAAACTGCATGACGGAGTTTCACTTTTGAGCAGTTTCTTAGAATTTAAATTTGATCATAAATTTGGATGCCCTTTTGATGAAAAAGTGTGCATGCAAACCTTTGAGACCTTCCAAAAATATTTTCACCCCCTTTAAGCGCAACCTTAGCAAAACCGCACAACGGAGTTTCACATTTCACTAATTTCTCAAAATTAAAATTTATCATAGATTTATTGACGCATTTGGCAGATAAGAGTGCATGCTAACTTTCATGATGTTCAGAGCCATTTTGGTGGTTATTCAAGGTTAGTCAAGTAAAGGTCTAAGAGATGTCATTTTTTCAGCTTTTTTGTAATTGAAATTTGAAAGAGAATTTAGGTACCCATTTGAGAGATAACCATGCATACAAACTTTCAAGGGATTTCGAGCTATTTTGGACCTTAGGCAAACTTGTTGAAACCAAGGCCTAAAAGGTTGAATTTGTTTCCAATTTCTCAAAGCAATTTTCCCCTCATTTAAGCCAAACCTTAGCGAAATCAAATGATGGAGTTTCACTTTTGACCAAATTCTCGGAGTTGAAATTTGATCATAGATTTAGATGCCCGTTTGATATGAAAATGAGCACGCCAACATTTGCAATGGTCTGAGCTATTTGGACCCCTTTGAGCCCAACTCTAGGGAAAAATGCATGATGGAGTTTCACTTCTGACCAATTTCTCATAATTGAAATTTGATCGTAGATTTGGATGCTCCTTTTATAGATAAGTGTGGAACCTTCACGACATTTTGAGCTATTTTCACCCGCTTTAACCGCAATCTTAGCGAAACCGCATGACAAAGTTTCGCTCTTGACCATAGATTTAGATGTGCATTTGGAAGATAAGAGCGCACGTCAACTTTCATGATGTTCGGAGTTATTTTTGACTCCTTTAAGCCAAACCCTAATAAAACCACACGACGGAGTTTCATTTTTGACCAACTTCTAAGAATTGAAACTTGATAATAGATTTGGATGCCCATTAGATAAACAAGCATGCACGCAAACTTTCACAATGTTCCAAGCTATTTTCACCACCCTTAAGCCCAACCCTAGCGAAAACGCATGATAAAGTTTCACTTTTGAGCAGTTTCTTATTATTGAAATTTGATTATAGATTCAAATGCCCTTTTAAAAGACAAGGGTGCAAGTGAAATTTCGAGACGTTCCAAAATATTTCACCCCCTTTAATCCCAACCCCAGCAAAACCATACAATCGAGTTTCACTTTTGACTAATTTCTCAGAATTAAAATTTGATCATAGATTTATCTTAGCATTTGGTAGATAACAGTGCACACCAACTTTCATGATGTTCGAAGTTATTTTGGTCGTTAATCAAGGTTGATGAAGCAAAGGTTTAAGAGATGCTATTTTTTTGACTTTCTTGTAATTGAAATTTGAAAGAGAATTTAGGTAACCATTTGAGAGATAACCATGCATACACACCTTCAGGGGATTTCAAACTATTTTGGACCTTAGTCAAACTTGGTCAAACTAAGGCCTAAAAGGTTGCACTTTTTTCCAATTTCTTAGAAATCAAATTTAAAAGTAGATTTAGATACCCACTTAAGAGGCACACATATTTTTGCAAATTTCTAGTTATTTCAGCACTTAGTTAAGTTTGGTCAAACCAAGTTCTAAGAAATGCACTTTTCTTGACTTTCTCGAAATTGAAATTTGAAATTGTATTTAGGTACCCATTTTAGAGATAATCCCTACATGTAGATTTTTTTTGGATTGTGAGCTATTTTGGATCTTGGTCAAACTTCGTCTAACAAGGCCTAAAACGTTGCATTTTTTCCATTTTCTGAAAATTCAAATTTTAAAGTAGATTTAGATACCCATTTCAAAGATAGGAATGGACACCTCTTTTTATGAGATTTGGAGCTATTTTGGCCCTCATTCAAGGATGGTCAAACAAAAGTTGAAAAGATGCACTTTTGTTGACTTTTTCAGAAGTTAAATTTGAAAGTGGATTTAGGTACCCATTTCAATAAACAAGCGTAAACTAACTTTCACGACGTTCCAACTATTTCACTCCCTTTAAGTGCAACCTTAGCGAAAGTGCACGATGAAGTTTCTCTTTTGACCAATTTCTTAGAATTGAAATATGATCATAGATTTAGATGCCCATTTGGTAGATAAGAGTGCATGCCAAATTTAGTGATGTTCAGAATTCCTTTTCCCTCCTTTAAGCCAAACCTTAGTGAAACCGCATGGCGGAGTTTCACTTTCGATCAAATTCCCAAAATTGAAATTTGATCATAGATTTGGATGCCTGTTTGATATACAACCATGCACACCAAATTTTGTAATGTTTTGACCTATTTGGACCCGCTTTAAGCCAAACTCTAGCGAAAATGCACGATGAACTTTCACTTTTGACAATTTTCTCACAATTGAAATTTGATCATAGATTTGGATGCCCATTTGATAGACCGGCATGCACTTCAACTTTCATGACATTTCGAGTATTTGCACGCCCTTTAACCCCAACCTTTGCGAAACTGCATGACGGAGTTTCATTTTTTACAAATTTCTCAGAATTAAAATTTGATCATATCTTTTGATGTCCATTTGGATGGTAAGTGTGCACGCCAACTTTCACGATGTTCAGAGTTATTTTCAGCTCCTTTAAGCCAAACCATAACAAAACTCTATGATGGAGTTTCACTTTTGATGTACTTCTTAGAATGGAAACTTGATCATAGATTTGGATACCCATTGGATAAACAATCATGCACGCCAAATTTTGGAATGTTTCTAGCTATTATTTTGACCCCTTTTAAGCCTAACCCTAGTGAAACCGCACGATAGAGTTTCACTTTTGAGCAGTGTCTTAGAATTGAAATGTGCTCATAGATTTGGATTTATATTTGATAGACAAGCTTGCACATGAAATTTCACGACGTTGCGAAATATTTTTGCCCACTTTAAGCCCAACCTTAGCATTTTCAACACAAGGGAGTTTCACTTTTGACCAATTTCTCAGAATTAAAATTTGATTGTATATTTATCTGCGCATTTGGTAGATAAGAGTGCATGCCATTTTTCACAATGTTCGGAGCTATTTTGGTCGTTATTCAAGGTCGGTAAAGGAAAGGTCTAAGAGATCATATTTTTTCGACTTTCTCATAATTGAAATTTGAAAGAGAATTTAGATACCCATTTGAGAGATAACCATGCATACAAACTCTGAGGGGATTTCGAGCTATTTTGGACCTTAGTCAAACTTGGTCAAACCAAGACCTAAAAGCTTGCACTTTTTTCCAATTTCTTAGAAATCAAATGTAAAAGTATATCTAGATACCCATTTAAGAGATAAGCATGCACACATATCTTTGTTAGATTTCGGGTTATTTCAGCAATTAGTTAAGGTTGGTCAAATGAAGTTCTAAGAAATTCACTTTTCTTGACTTTCTTGAAATTGAAATTTGAAACTGTATTTATGTATCCATTTGGTAGATAAAGCATACATATATATATTTTTTGGGATTGCAAGCTATTTTGGACATCGGTCAAACTTCGTCAAACCAAGGCCTATAACATTGCATTATTTCCAATTTCTCAAAATTCAAATTTTAAAGTAGATTTAGATACCTGTTTAAAATATAGGCATTGACACCTATTTTTATGAGGTTTGGAGCTATTTTGGCCCTTAATCAAGGATGGTCAAACCAAGGTTGAAAATATGCACTTTTGTCAACTTTTTCAGAATTGAAATTTGAAACTGGATTTAGAAGTACCCATTTCAATAAACAAGCGTACATGACAACTTTCATAACATTCCGAGCTATTTTCACTTCCTCTAAGTGCAACCTTAGCGAAAGCACCGATATGCCCATTTGGTAGATAATTGTGCACACATATTTTTGTGAGATTTCTAGTTAGATAAGAGTGCATGAAAATTTTCATGATGTTCACAGCTATTTCCCCCTCCTTTAATCCAAACCTTAGCGAAATCGAATGATGGAGTTTCACTTTTAACCAAATTCTCGGAGTTGAAATTTGATCATAGACTTGGATGCCCATTTGATATAAAAACGTGCACGCTAACTTTTGCAATGTTTTGAGCTATTTGGACCCGTTGAGCCCAACTCAAGTGAAAATGCACGATGGAGTTTCACTTCGCGCCAATTTCTCGGAATTGAAATTTGATCATATATTTGGATGCCCATTTTATAGAGACGCATGCACTCCAACTTTCGCAACACTCCAAGCTATTTTCACCCCCTTTAACCCCAACCTTGGCGAAACCACACAATGGAGTTTCACTTTTAACTAATTTGTTGGAATTAAAATTTAATCATAGATTTAAATGCGCATTTGCAAGATAAGGGTGCATGCCAACTTCCATGATGTTGAGAGCTATTTTCAGCATCTTTAAGCCAAACCGTAACAAAACTGCACGATGGAGTCTTTGCTTTGACCAAATTCTCAGAATTGAAACTTGATGATAGGTTGGGATGCATATTGGATAGACAAGCATCCACACCAACTTTTGCAACGTTCCAAGCTATTTTGAACCCCTTTAAGCCCAACCTTATCGAAACCGCGTGACAGAGTTTCACTTTTGAGCAGTTTCTTAGAATTTAAATTTGATCATAATTTTCGATGCCCATTTGATGAACAAGCATGCATGCAAACTTTTGAGACATTCCAAAATATTTTCACCCCCTTTAACCCCAACTTTAGCAAAAATGCACAAAGAAGTTTCACGTTTGACTAATTTCTCAAAATTAAAATTTAACCGTAGATTTATCGGCGCATTTAGTAGATAAGAGTGCATGCTAACTTTCATGATGTTTGTATCCATTTTGGTCGTTATTCAAGGTTGGTCAAGTAAAGGTCTAAGAGATGTTATTTTTTCGGCTTTCTTGTAATTGAAATTTGAAAGAGAATTTAGATACCCATTTGAGAGATAACCAAGCATACAAAATTTCAGGGGATTTCGATTTATTTTGGACCTTATACAAACTTCGTGAAACCAAGGCCTAAAAGGTTGCATTTTTTTCGAATTTCTCAGAGCCATTTTCCCGTCCTTTAATCCAAACCTTAGCGAAATCAAATGATGGAGTTTCACTTTTGACCAAATTCTTGGAGTTGAAATTTGATCTGAGATTTGGAAGCCCGTTTGACATAAAAACATGCACGCTAACTTTTGCAATGGTCCAAGGTATTTGGACCCCTTTGAGCCCAACTCTAGCAAAAATGCACGACGGAGTTTCACTTCTGACCAATTTCTCAGAAATTAAATTTGATCATAGATTTGGATGCCCGTTTGATAGATAAGCGTGCACTCAGACTTTCATGAAATTTTGAGCTATTTTCACCCCCTTTAACCCCAATCTTAGCGAAACTGCATGACGGAGTTTCACTCTTGACCAATTTCTTGGAATTAAAATTTGATCATAGATTTAGATATACATTTGGAATATAGGAGTGCTCGCCAATTTCATGATGTTAAGAGTTATTTTTGACTCCTTTAAGGCAAACCCTAACAAAACCACACGATGGAGTTTCACTTTTGACCAACTTCTAAGAATTGAAACTTGATCATAGATTTGGATGCCCATTAGATAAACGAGAATGCACACCAACTTTAACAATGTTCCAAGCTATTTTGACCACCTTTAATCCCAACCCTAGTGAAAACACTTGACGAAGTTTCATTTTTGCGCAGATTCTCATAATTGAAATTTGATCATAGATTCGAATGCCCATTTGATAGAAAAGCATGCACGTGAAATTTCGAGACTTCCCAAAATATTTCACACCCTTTAATCCCAACCTCAACAAAACCATACAACTGAATTTCACTTTTGACTAATTTCTAATAATTAAAATTTGATCATAGATTTATCTAAGCATTTGGTAGATAACAGTGCACACCAACTTTCACGATGTTTGAAGTTATTTTGGTTGTTATTCAAGGTTGGTCAAGCAAAGGTCTAAGAGATGTTATTTTTTCAACTTTTTGTAATTGAAATTTGAAAGAGAATTTAGGTACCCATTTGAGAGATAACCATGCATACAAACATTCTGGGAATTTCAAGCTATTTTGGACCTTTGGAAAACTTGGTGAAACCAAGGCCTAAAAGGTTGCATTTGTTTTCAATTTCTCAGATCTATTTTCCCCTCCTTTAAGCCAAACCTTAGTGAAATCGAATGATGGAGTTTCACTTTTGACCAAATTCTCGGAGTTGAAATTTCATCATAGATTTGGATGCTCGTTTGATATAAAAACGTGCACCCCAACTTTAGCAATGTTCTGAGTTATTTGGAACCCTTTGAGCCCAACTCTAGTGAAAATGCACGACATAGTTTCACTTCTGACCAATTTCTCAGAATTGAAATTTGATCATAGATTTGGATGCCCGCTTGATAGATAAGCGTGCACTCCAACTTTCGCAATGTTTTGATCTATTTTCACCCCCTTTAACCCCAATCTTAGAAAAAGCGCATGATGGAGTTTCACTCTTGACTTTTTTAGAAATGAAATTTGAAAGTGGATTTAGGTACCCATTTCAATAAACAAGCGTACACACTAACTTTCGCGACGTTCCGAGCTAGTTCAATGCCTTTAAGTGCAACCTTAACGAAAGCACACGATAAACTTTCTCTTTTCACCAATTTCTTAGAATTGAAATATGATCATAGATTAAGATGCCGATTTGGTAGATAAGAGTGCATGCCAAATTTAGTGACGTTCAGAGCTCTTTTTCCGTCGTATAAGACAAACCTTAGCGAAACTGCATGATGAAGTTTCACTTTTGACCAAATTCCTAGAATTGAAATTTCATCAAAGATTTGGATTCCCTTTGATATACAAGCAAGCATGCCAAATTTTGCAATGTTTCGAGTTATTTGGACCCGCTTTAAGCCAAAATCTAGCGAAAATGCACGACGAAGTTTCACTTTTGACAATTTTCTCGCAATTGAAATTTGATCATAGATTTGGATGCCCATTTTATAGACATGTGTGCACACCAACTTTTGCAACGTTTCGAGCTATTTTCACTCCCTTTAACCCCAACCTTTGTGAAACCCCATGACGAAGTTTCACTTTTTACAAATTTCTCGTAATTAAAATTTGATCATATCTTTTGATGTGGATTTGGATGATAAGTGTGCACGCCAACTTTCACGATGTTTAGAGTTGTTTTCAGCTCCTTTAAGCCAAACCCTAACAAAAATGTACGATGGAGTTTCACTTTTGATGTAATTCTTAGAATTGAAACTTGATCATAGATTTGGATGCCCATTGGATAAACAATCATGCATGCCAAATTTTGCAACATTTCGAGCTATTATTTTGACCCCTTTTAAGCCCAACCCTTGTGAAACCGCATGATAGCGTTTCACTTTTGAGCAGTTTTTTAGAATTGAAATTTTCTCATAGATTTAGATGCCCATTTGATAGTGAAGCATGCACTCCAATGTTCACGACATTGGATCTATTTTGACCCCTTTAACCCCAACCTTCGCGAAACTGTACAACGGAGTTTCACTTTTAACCAATTTCTTGGAATTAAAATTTAATCATATATTTAAATGCGCATTTGGAAGATAAGAGTGCATGCCAACTTTCACGATGTTGAGAGCTATTTTTGACATCTCTAAGCCAAACCCTAAAAAAATTGCACGATGGAGTCTCAGCTTTGACCAAATTCTCAAAATTTAAATATGATCATAGGTTTGGATTCATATTGGATAGACAAGCATGCAAGCCACCTTTCACAATGTTCCGAGTTATTTTGACCCCCTTTAAGCCCAACCCTATTGAAACCGAACGACGGAGTTCACTTTTGAGCAGTTTCCTAGAATTTAAATTTGATCATAAATTTGGATTCCTATTTGATGAACAAGCATGCATGCAAACTTTTGAGACATTCCAATATATTTTCACCCCCTTTAATCCCAACCTTAGCAAAACGACACAAACGAGTTTCACGTTTGACTAATTTCTCAAAATTAAAATTTAATCATAGATTTATCGGCGTGTTTGGTAGATAAGAGTGCATGCTAACTTTCATGATGTTCGGAGCTATTTTGGTCGTTATTCAAGGTTGGTCAAGTGAAGTTCTAAGAGATGTTATTTTATGGCTTTTTTGTAATTGAAATTTGAAAGGGAATTTAGGTACCCATTTGAGAGATAACCATGCATATAAACTTTCAGGGGATTTCGAGCTATTTTGGACCTTAGGCAAACTTGGTGAAACCAAGGCCTATTCTCGGATTTTGAGCTATTTTGCATTTGTTTCCAATTTCCCAGACTTATTTTCCCCTCCTTTAAGCCAAACCTTAGCGAAATCGAATGATGGAGTTTCACTTTTGACCAAATTCTCGGATTTAAAATTTGATCATAGATTTGGATGCCCGTTTGATATAAAAATGTGCATGCCAACTTTTGTAATGTTCCCAGCTATTTGCCACCCTTTAAGCCCAACTCTAGCGAAAATGCACGACAAAGTTTCACTTCTGACCAATTTCTCAGAAATTAAATTTGATCATAGATTTGGATGCCCGTTTGATAGATAAGTGTGCACTCCAACTTTTGCGACGTTTTGAGCTATTTTGACTCCCTTTAACCCAAATCTTAGCGAAACTGCATGATTGAGTTTCACTCGTGACCAATTTCTCAGAATTAAAATTTGATCATAGATTTAGGTGTGCATTTGGAAGATAAGAGTGCACACCAACTTTCTTGATGTTCACAGTTATTTTTTACTCCTTTAAGCCAAACCTTGACAAAACCGCACGATGGAGTTTCACTTTTGACGAACTTCTAAGAATTGAAACTTGATCATAGATTTGGATGCCAATTAGACAAACAAGCATGCATGCTAACTTTCACAACGTTCCAAGCTATTTTGACCACCTTTAAGCCCAACCCTATTGAAAACACATGATGAAATTTCACTTTGGAGCAGTTTCTTATAATTGAAATTTGATCATAGATTAGAATTCCCATTTGATAGACAAGCGTGCACGCGAAATTTTGAGACGTTCCAAAATATTTCACCCCCTTTAATCGCAACCTCAGCAAAACCATACAACCGAGTTTCACTTTTGACTAATTTCTCAGAATTAAAATTTGATGGTAGATTTATCTTAGGATTTGGTAGATAACAGTGCACACCAACTTTCACTATGTTCGAAGTTATTTTGGTCGTTATTCAAGGTTGGTCAAGCAAAGGTGTAAGAGATGCTATTTTTTCAACTTTCTTGTAATTGAAATTTGAAAGAGAATTTAGGTACCCATTTGAGAGATAACCATGCATACACACACCTTCAGGGGATTTCAAGCTATTTTGGACTTAGTCAAACTTGGTCAAACCAAGGCCTAAAAGGTTGCACTTTTTTCCAATTTCTTAGAAATCAAATTTGAAAGTAGATATAGATACTCATTTAAGAGGCACACATATTTTTGCGAATTTTGAGTTATTTCGGCACTTAGTTAAGGTTGGTCAAACCAAGTTCTAAGAAATGCACTTTTCTTGACTTTCTTGAAATTGAAATTTGAAACTGTATTTAGGTACCCATTTGAGAGATAACCCCTACATGTAGATTTTTTGGGGATTGTGAGGCATTTTGGACCTCGGTCAAACTTCATCAAACCAAGGCCTAAAACGTTGCATTTTTTCATTTTCTGAAAATTCAAATTTTAAAGTAGATATAGATACCCATTTCAAAGATAGGCATGGACATCTATTTTTATGAGATTTGGAGCTATTTTGGCCCTCATTCAACAATGGTCAAACAAAAGTTGAAAAGATGCACCTTTGTTGAATTTTTCAAAAGTGAAATTTGAAAGTGGATTTAGGTACCCATTTCAATAGACAAGCTTACACGCTAACTTTCGCGGCATTCCAAGCTATTTCACTCCCTTTAAGTGCAACCTTAGCAAAAGCGCATGATGGAGTCTCAACTTTGACCAAATTCTCAAAATTTAAATATGATCATAGGTTTGGATTCATATTGGATAGACAAGCATGCATGCCATCTTTCACAACGTTCAGAGCTATTTTGACCCCCTTTAACCCCAACCTTATCGAAACCACACAACGAAGTTTCACTTTTGAGCAGTTTCTTAGAATTTAAATTTGATCATAAATTTGGATTCCCATTTAATGAACAAGCATGCATGCAATCTTTTGAGACATTCCAATATCTTTTCACCCCCTTTAAGCCCAACCTTAGCAAAACAGCACAAAGGAGTTTCATGTTTGACTAATTTCTCAAAATTAAAATTTAATCGTAGATTTATTGGTGCATTTGGTAGATAAGAGTGCATGCTAACTTTCATGATGTTCGGAGCTATTTTGGTCGTTATTAAAGGTTGGTCAAGTGAAGGTCTAAGAGATGTTATTTTTTCGGGTTTCTTGTAATTGAGATTTGAAAGAGAATTTAGGTACCCATTTGAGAGATAACCATGCATATAAACTTTCAGGGGATTTCGAGCTATTTTGGACCTTAGACAAACTTGGTGAAACCAAGGCCTAAAAGCTTGCATTTGTTTCCAATTTCTCAGAGTTATTTTCCCCTCCTTTAAGCCAAACCTTAGCGAAATCGAATGATGGAGTTTCACTTTTAACCAAAATCTCGGATTTAAAATTTGATCATAGATTTGGATGCGCGCTAGATATAAAAACGTGCACGGCAACTTTTGTAATGTTCCCAGCTATTTGGACCCCTTTAAGCCCAACTCTAGCAAAAATGCACGACGGAGTTTCACTTCTGACCAATTTCTCAGAAATTAAATTTGATCATAGATTTGGATGCCTGTTTGATAGATAAGTGTGCACTCCAGCTTTTGCGACGTTTTGAGCTATTTTGACCCCCTTTAACCCAAATCTTAGTGAAACCACATGATGGAGTTTTACTCTTGACCAATTCGTTAGAATTAAAATTTGATCATAGATTTAGATGTGCATTTGGAAGATAAGAGTGCACGCCAACTTTCATGATGTTCAGAGTTATTTTCGACTCCTTGAAGTTGGACCCTGACAAAACCGCACGATGGAGTTTCACTTTTGACGAACTTCTAAGAATTGAAACTTGATCATATATTTGGATGCCCATTAGATAAACAAGCATGCATGTTAACTTTCGAAACGTTCCAAGCTATTTTGACCACCTTTAAGCCCAACCCTAGCGAAAACGCATGACGAAGTTTCACTTTTGAGCAGTTTCTTATAATTGAAATTTGATCATAGATTAGAATTCCCATTTGATAGACAAGCATGCACGCAAAATTTTGAGACATTCCAAAATATTTCACCCCCTTTAATCCCAACCTCAGCAAAACCATACAACCGAGTTTAACTTTTGACTAATTTCTCACAATTAAAATTTGATCGTAGATTTATCTTAGCATTTGGTAGATAACAATGCACGCCAACTTTCATGATGTTCGAATTTATTTTGTTCGTTATTCAAGGTTGGTCAAGCGAAGGTGTAAGAGATGCTATTTTTTTTACTTTCTTGTAATCGAAATTTGAAAGAGAATTTAGGTACCCATTTGAGAGATAACCATGCATACACACCTTCAGGGGATTTCGAGCTATTTTGGACCTTAGTCAGACTTGGTCAACCCAAGGCCTAAAAGGTTGCACTTTTTTCCAATTTCTTAGAAATCAAATTTGAAAGTAGATTTAGATACCAATTTAAGAGGCACACATATTTTAGCAAATTTTGAGTTATTTCGGCACTTAGATAAGGTTGGTCAAACCAAGTTCTAAGAAATGCACTTTTCTTGACTTTCTCGAAATTGAAATTTGAAATTGTATTTAGGTACCCATTTGAGAGATAATCCCTACATGTAGATTTTCTGGGGATTGCGAGCCATTTTGGACCTGGGTCAAGCTTTGTCAAACCAAGGCCTAAAACGTTGCATTTTTTCCATTTTCTGAAAATTCAAATTTTAAAGTAGATTTAGATACCCATTTCAAAGATAGGCATGCACACTTATTTTTATGAGATTTGGAACTATATTGGCCCTCATTCAACAATGGTCAAACAAAAGTTGAAAAGATGCACTTTTGTTGACTTTTTCAAAAGTGAAATTTGAAAGTGGATTTAGATACCCATTTCAATAAACAAGCATACACGCTAACTTTCGCAACATTTTGAGCTATTTCACTCCCTTTAAGTGCAAACTTAGAGAAAGCGCACGATAAAGTTTTTATTTTGACCAACTTCTTAGAATTGAAATATGCTCATAGATTTAGATGCTCATTTGGTAGATAAGAGTGCATGCCAAATTTAGTGATGTTCAAAGCTATTTTTCCCTCCTTTAATCCATACCATAGCGAAACCACGTGACGGAGTTTCACATTTGATCAAATTCCCAGAATTGAAATTTGATCATAGATTTGGATGCCCATTTGATATACAAGCGTGCACGCCAAATTTTGCAATGCTTCGAGCTATTTGGACCCGCTTTAAGTCAAAATCTAGCGAAAATGCACGACAAAGTTTCACTTTTGACAAATTTCTCGCAATTGAAATTTGATAATAGATTTGGATGCCCGTTTGATAGACAAGCATGCACAACTTAAGCAATGTTTCGAGCTATTTTCACCACCTTTAACCCCAACCTTTGCGAAACCGCACGACAGAGTTTCACTTTTTACAAATTTTTCGTAATTAAAATTTGATCATATCTTTTGATGCGAATTTGGATGATAAGTGTGCACGCCAACTTTCACGATGTTCAAAGTTATTTTCAGCTCCTTTAAGCCAAACCGTAACAAAACTGTACGTTGGAGTTTCACTTTTGACGTACTTCTTAGAATGGAAACTTAATCATAGATTTGGATGCCCATTGGATAAACAATCATGCACGCTAAATTTTGGAACATTATGAGCTATTATTTTGACCCCTTTTAAGCCCAACCCTAGTGAAACGGCATGACAGAGTTTCACTTTTGAGCAGTCTCTCAAAATTGAAATTTGCTCATAGATTTGGATGTCCATTTAATAGACAAGCTTGCACATGATTTTTCACGACGTTACAAAACATTTTCACCCACTTTAAGCCCAACCTTAGAAAAAGAACACAAGGGAGTTTCACTTTTGACCAATTTCTCAGAATTAAAATTTGATCGTAGATTTATCTGTGCATTTGGTAGATAAAAGTGCAAGCCAACTTTCACAATGTTCGGAGCTATTTTGGTCATTATTCAAGGCTGGTCAAGCAAAGGTCTAAGAGATCATATTTTTCCGACTTTCTCATAATTAAAATTTGAAAGAGAATTTAGATACCCATTTGAAAGATAACCATGCATACAAACTCTGAGGGGATTTTGAGATATTTTGGTCGCTAGTCAAACTTGGTCAAACCAAGGCCTGCAAGCTTGCACTTTTTTCCAATTTATTAGCAATCAAATGTATATTTAGATACCCATTTAATAGATAAGTGTGCACACATATTTTTGTGAGATTTCGGGTTATTTCAGCCCTTAGTTAAGGTTGGTCAAACGAAGTTCTAAGAAATGCACTTTTCTTTACCTTCTTGAAATTGAAATTTGAAACTGTATTTAGGTATCCATTTGGTAGATAAAGCATACATGTATATTTTTTGGGGATTGCGAGCCGTTTTGGACATTGGTCAAACTTCGTCGAGCCAAGGCCTAAAACGTTGCATTATTTCCAATTTCTCAAAATTCAAATTTTAAAGTAGATTTAGATACCCATTTCAAATATAGGCATTGACACCTATTTTTATGAGATTTGGAGCTACTTGGGCCCTTAATCAAGGATGGTCAAACCAAAATTGAAAATATGCACTCTTGTCGACTTTTTTAGAATTTAAATTTGAAAGTGGATTTAGGTACCCATTTCAATAAACAAGCATACACTCCAACTTTCATAACGTTTCGAGCTATTTTTACTCCCTTTAAGTGCAACCTTAGCAAAAGCGTCGATATGCCCATTTGGTAGATAAGCATGAACATATATTTTTGTGAGCTTTCTAGTTAGATAAGAGTGCATGAAAAATTTCGTGATGTTTAGAGCTATTTTCCCCTCCTTTAAGCCAAACCTTAGCGAAATCGAATGATGGAGTTTCACTTTTTGACAAAATTCTTGAAGTTGAAATTTGATCATAGATTTGGATGCCCGTTTGATATAAAACATGTACGCCAACTTTTGCAATGTTTCGAGCTATTGGGACCCCTTTGAGCCCAACTCTAGCAAAAATGCATGCCAGAGTTTTACTTCTGACCAATTTCTCAGAATTGAAATTTGATCATAGATTTGGATGTCTCTTTTATAGATAAAGGTGCACTCCAATTTTCATGACACTTCGATCCATTTTCACCCCCTTTAACCCTAACCTTGGCGAAACTGCACAACAGAGTTTCACTTTTAAATGCACATTTGGAATATAAGAGTGCATGCCAACTTTCACGATGTTGAGAGCTATTTTCTGCATCTTTAAGCCAAACCCTAACAAAATTGCAGGATGGAGTCTTAGCTTTAGCCAAATTCTCAGAATTGAAACTTCATTGAGAGGTTTTGATGCATATTGGATAGACAAGCATGCACGCGAACTTTCACAATGTTACGAGCTATTTTGTCCCCCTTTAAGCCCAACCCTATAGAAACTGCAGGATGGAGTTTCACTTTTGAGCAGTTTCTTAGAATTTAAATTTGATCATAAATTTGGATGTTGTTTTGATTAACAAGCATGCATGCAAACCTTTGAGACCTGCCAAAATATTTTCACCCCCTTTAAGCCCAACCTTAACAAAACCGCACAACGGAGTTTCACGTTTCACTAATTTCTCAAAATTAAAATTTATACTAGATTTATCGACACATTTGGCAGATAAGAGTGCATGCTAACTTTCATGATGTTTAGAGCCATTTTGGTGGTTATTCAAGGTTGGTCAAGTAAAGGTCTAAGAGATGTTATTTTTTCGGCTTTCTTGTAATTGAAATTTGAAAGAGAATTTAGGTACCCATTTGAGAGATAACCATGCATACAAACTTTCAAGGGATTTCAAGCTATTTTGGACCTTAAACAAACTTGCTGAAACCAAGGCCTAAAAGGTTGAATTTGTTTCCAATTTCTCAGAGCCATTTTCCCCTCGTTTAAGCCAAATCTTAGCGAAATCAAATGATGGAGTTTCACTTTTGACCAAATTATTAGACTTGAAATTTGATCATAGATTTGGATGCCCGTTTGATATAAAAACAAGCACACCAAATTTTGCAATGGTCCGAGCTATTTGGATCCCTTTGAGCCCAACTCTAGCAAAAAATGCACGATGGATTTTCACTTCTGACCAATTTCTCAGAATTGAAATTTGATCGTAGATTTCGATGCTCGTTGGATAGATAAGCATGGAACCATCGTGACGTTTTGAGCTATTTTCACCCCCTTTAACCCTAATCTTAGCGAAACCGCATGACGGAGTTTCACTCTTGACAAATTTCTTGGAATTAAAATTTGGAAGATAAGAGTGCACGCCAACTTTCATGATGTTCAGAGTTATTTTTGACTCCTTTAAGCCAAACCCTAACAAAACCGCACGATGGAGTTTCACTTTTGACGAACTTCTAAGAATTGAAACTTGATCATAGATTTGGATGCCCATTAGATAAACAAGCATGCATGCCAACTTTCACAACATTCCAAGCTATTTTCACCACCTTTAAGCCCAACCCTAGTGAAAACGCATGATGAAGTTTCACTTTTGAGCAGCTTCTTATAATTGAAATTTGATCATAGATTCGAATGCCCTTTTAAAAGACAAGCGTGCACATGAAATTTCAAGACGTTCCAAAATATTTCACCCCCTTTAATCCCAACCTCAGAAAAACCATACAACCGAGTTTCACTTTTGACTAATTTCACAGAATTAAAATTTGATCAGAGATTTATCATGGCATTTGGTAGATAACAGTGCACACCAACTTTCATGATGTTCAAAGTTATTTTGGTCGTTAATCAAGGTTGGTGAAGCAAAGGTTTAAGAGATGCTATTTTTCCTACTTTGTTGTAATTGAAATTTGAAAGAGAATTTAGGTACCCATTTGAGAGATAACCATGCATACACACCTTTAGGGGATTTCGAACTATTTTGGACCTTAGTCAAACTTGGTCAAACCAAGGCCTAAAAGGTTGCACTTTTTTCCAATTTCTTAGAAATCAATTTTAAAAGTAGATTTAGATACCCATTTTAAAGGCACACATATTTTTGCGAATTTCGAGTTATTTAAACACTTAGTTAAGTTTGGTCAAACCAAGTTCTAAGAAATGCACTTTTCTTGACTTTCAGGTACCCATTTGAGAGATAATCCCTACATGGAGATTTTTTTTGGATTGCAAGCTATTTTGGACCTCGATCAAATTTCGTCAAACAAGGCCTAAAATGTTGCATTTTTTTCATTTTCTGAAAATTCAAATTGTAAAGTAGATTTAGATACCCATTTCAAAGATAGGGATGGAAACCTATTTTTATGAGATTTGGAGCTATTTTGGCCCTCATTCAAGGATGGTCAAACAAAAGTTGAAAAAATGCACTTTTGTTGACTTTTTCAGAAGTGAAATTTGAAAGTGGATTTAGGTTCCCATTTCAATAAACAAGCGTACACACTAACTTTTGCGACGTTTCGAGCTATTTCACTCCCTTTAAGTGCAACCTTAGCGAAAGCGCATGATAAAGTTTCTCTTTTGACCAATTTCTTAGAATTGAAATATGATCATAGATTTAGATGCCCATTTGGCAGATAAGAGTGCATGCCAAATTTAGTGATTTTCAAAGTTCTTTTTCCATCCTTTAAGCCAAACCTTAGAGAAATCGCATGGCAAAGTTTCACTTTTGATCAAATTCCCAAAATTGAAATTTGATCATAGATTTGGATGCCCGTTTGATATACAACCATGCATGCCAAATTTGGTAATGTTTTGAGCTATTTGGACCCACTTTAAGCCGAACTCTAGCGAAAATGCACGATGAACTTTCACCTTTGACAATTTTCTCGCAATTGAAATTTGATCATAGATTTGGATGCCCATTTGATAGACGAGCGTGCACTACAACTTTCATGACGTTTCGATTATTTTCACCCGCTTTAACCCCAACCTTTGCGAAACAGCATGACGAAGTTTCACATTTTACAAATTTCTCGGAATTAAAATTTGATCATATCTTTTGATGCACATTTGGATGATAAGCGTGCATGCCAACTTTCACTATGTTCAGAGTTATTTTCAGCTCCTTTAAGCCAAACCGTAACAAAACTCTATGATGGAGTTTCACTTTTGATGTACTTCTTAGAATTTAAAGTTGATCATAGATTTGGATGCCCATTGGATAAACAATCATGCAGGCCAAATTTTGGAATGTTTTGAGCTATTATTTTGACCCCTTTTAAGCCCAACCCTAATGAAACCGCACAACAGAGTTTCAATTTTGAGCGGTTTCTTAGAATTGAAATGTGTTCATAGATTTGGATGTCCATTTGATAGACAAAATTGCACATGAAATTTCACGACGTTGGGAAATATTTTCGCCCACTTTAAGCCCAACCTTAGCAAAACAACACAACGGAGTTTCACTTTTGACCAATTTCTCAGAATTAAAATTTGATCGTAGATTTATCTGCACATTTGGTAGATAAGAGTGCATGCCATTTTTTACGATGTTCGGAGCTAGTTTGGTCGTTATTCAAGGCTGGTAAAGCAAAGATCTAAGAGATCATATTTTTCCAACTTTCTCGTAATTGAAATTCGAAAGAGAATTTAGATACCCATTTGCGAGATAACCATGCATACAAACTCTGAGGGGATTTCGAGCTATTTTGGATTTTAGTCAAACTTGGTCAAACCAAGGCCTAAAAGCTTGCACTTTTTTCCAATTTCTTAGAAATCAAATGTAAAAGTATATCTAGATACCCATTTGAGAGATAAGGGTGCACACATATCTTTGTTAGATTTCGGGTTATTTCAGCACTTAGTTAAGGTTGGTCAAATGAAGTTCTAAGAAATGCACTTTTCTTGACATTCTCAAAATTGAAATTTGAAACTGTATTTATGTATCCATTTGGTAGATAAAGAATACATGTATATTTTTGGGGGATTGCGAGCCATTTTGGACATCGGTCAAACTTCATCAAACCAAGGCCTAAAACGTTGCATTATTTCTAATTTCTCAAAATTCTAATTTTAAAGTAGATTTAGATACCCATTTCAAATATAGGCATTGACACCTATGTTTATGAGGTTTGGAGCTATTTTGGCCCTTAATCAAGGATGGTCAAACCAAGGTTGAAAATATGCACTTTTGTCGACTTTTTCAGAATTGAAATTTGAAAGTGGATTTAGGTATCCATTTCAATAGACAAGCATACATGGCAACTTTCGTAACATTTCGATCTATTTTCACTCCCTTTAAGTGCAACCTTAGTGAAAGCATCGATATGCCCATTTGGTAGACAAGCGTGCACACATATTTTTGCAATATTTCTAGTTAGATAAGAGTGCATGAAAAATTTCATGATGTTCAGAGCTATTTCCCCCTCCTTTAAGACAAACCTTAGCAAAATCGAATGATGGAGTTTCACTTTTAACCAAATGCTCGTAGTTGAAATTTGAATATAGAAATGGATGCCCGCTTGATATAAAAATGTGCACGCTAACTTTTGCAATGTTCCGAGCTATTTGGACCCTTTGAGCCCAACTCTAGCGAAAATGCCCGACGGAGTTTCACTTCACACCAATTTCTCAGAATTAAAATTTGATCATAGATTTAGATGCCCATTTTATAGAGAAGCATGCACTCCAACTTTCGCGACACTCTAAGCTATTTTCACCCGCTTTAACCCCAACCTTGGCAAAACCACACAATGGAGTTTCACTTTTAACTAATTTCTTGGAATTAAAATTTAATCGAAGATTTAAATGCGCATATGGAAGATAAGAGTGCATGCCAACTTCCATGATGTTGAGAGTTGTTTTCGGCATCTTTAAGCCAAACCATAACAAAACTGCATGATGGAGTCTTTTCTTTGACCAAACTCTCAGAATTGAAAGTTGATGATAGGTTGGGATGCATATTGGATAGACAAGCATGCACACCAACTTTCGCAACATTTCGAGCTATTTTGAACCCCTTTAAGCTATCTAAACCACCCAATAGAGTTTCACTTTTGAGCAGTTTCTTAGAATTTAAATTTGATCGCAAATTTGGATGCCCATTTGATGAACAAGCGTGCATGCAAACTTTTGAGACATTTCAAAATATTTTCACCCCCTTTAAGCCCAACCTTAGCAAAACCGCACAATGGAGTTTCACATTTGACTAATTTCCCAAAATTAAAATTTAACCATAGATTTATCAGCGCATTTGGTAGATAAGAGTACATGCTAACTTTCATGATGTTCTGAGCCATTTTGGTGGTTATTCAAGGTTGGTCAAGTAAAGGTCTAAGAGATGTTATTTTTTCGGCTTTCTTGTAATCGAAATTTGAAAGAGAATTTAGGTACCCATTTGAGAGATAACTATGCATACAAACTTTCAGGGGATTTCGAGTTATTTTGGACCTTAGGCGAACTTGGTGAAACCAAGGGCTAAAAGGTTGCATTTGTTTCCAATTTCTCAGAGCCATTTTCCCCTCGTTTAAGCGAAACCTTAGCGAAATCGAATGATGGAGTTTCACTTTTGACCAAATTCTCTGAGTTGAAATTTGATCAGAGATTTGGATGCCCGTTTTACATTGAAACATGCACGCTAACTTTTGCAATGGTCTGAGCTATTTGGACCCCTTTGAGCCCAATTCTAGCAAAAAAGCACAATGGAGTTTCACTTATGACCAATTTCTCAGAAATTAAATTTGATCATAGATTTGGATGCCCGTTTGATAGATAAGCATGCACTTCAACTTTTGTGACGTTTTGAGCTATTTTCATCCCCTTTAACCCCAATCTTAGCGAAACTGCATGATGGAGTTTCACTCTTGACCAATTTCTCACAATTAAAATTAGATCATAGATTTATATATACATTTGGAAGATAAGAGTTCTCGCTAATTTCATGATGTTAGAGTTATTTTCGACTCCTTTAAGCCAAACCCTAACAAAACGGCTAGATGGAGTTTCACTTTTGACCAACTTCTAAGATTTGATACTTGATCATAGATTTGGATTCCCATTAGATAAATAAGAATGCACACCAAATTTCGCAACGTTCCAAGCTATTTTGACCACCTTTAAGCCCAAATCTAGCGAAAACGCATGACGAAGTTTCATTTTTGAGCAGATTCTTATAATTGAAATTTGATCATAGATTCGAATGCCCATTTGACAGAAAAATCATTCACGCGAAATTTCGAGACTTCCTAAAATATTTCACCCCCTTTAATCCCAACCTCAGCAAAACCATACAACCCAGTTTCACTTTTGGCTAATTTCTCATAATTAAAATTTGATCGTAGATTTATCTAAGCATTTGGTAGATAACAGAGCACACCAACTTTCATGATGTTTGAAGTTATTTTGGTCGTTATTCAAGGCTGGTCAAGTAAAGGTCTAAGAGATGTTATTTTTCCGACTTTCTTGTAATTGAAATTTGAAAGAGAATTTAGGTACCCATTTGAGAGATAACCATGCATACAAACTTTCGAGGGATTTCGAGCTATTTTGGACCTTAGGAAAAGGTTGCATTTGTTTCCAATTTCTCAGGGGATTTCGAGCTATTTTGGACCTTTGGAAAACTTGGTGAAACCAAGGCCTAAAAGGTTGCATTTGTTTTCAATTTCTCAGAGCTATTTTCCCCTCCTTTAAGCCAAACCTTAGCGAAATCGAATCATGGAGTTTCACTTTTGACCAAATTCTCGGAGTTGAAATTTGATCATAGATTTGGATGCTCGTTTGATAGATAAGTGTGCACTCCAACTTTTGTGACGTTTTGAGCTATTTTGACCCCCTTTAACCCAAATCTTAGCAAAAATGCATGATGGAGTTTCACTCTTGACCAATTTCTCAGAATTAAAATTTGATCATAGATTTAGATGTGCATTTGGAAGATAAGAGTGCAGGCCAACTTTCATGATGTTCAGAGTTATTTTTGACTCCTTTAAGCCAAACCCTAACAAAATCGCACGATGGATTTTCACTTTTGACCAACTTCTAAGAATTGAAATTTGATCATATATTTAGATGCCCATTATATAAACAAGCATGGACGCTAACTTTCGCAACGTTCCAAGCTATTTTGACCACCTTTAAGCCCAACCTCAGCAAAACCATACAACAGAGTTTCACTTTTGACTAATTTCTCAGAATTAAAATTCGATCGTAGATTTATATTAGCATTTGGTAGATAACAGTGCACAACAACTTTCATGATGTTTGAAGTTATTTTGGTCGTTATTCAAGGTTGGTCAAGCAAAGGTCTAAGAGATGTTATTTTTCCACTTTCTTGTAATTGAAATTTGAAAGTGAATTTAGGTACCCATTTCAGAGATAATCTTGCATACACACTTTCAGGGCATTTCGAGCTATTTTGGACCTTAGTCAAACTTGCTCAAACTAAAGCCTAAAAGGTTGCACTTTTTTCCAATTTCTTCGAAATCAAATTTAAAAGTAGATTTAGATACCCATTTAAGAGGCACACATATTTTTGCGAATTTCGAGTTATTTCGGCACTTAGTTAACGTTGGTCAAACCAAGTTCTAAGAAATGCACTTTTCTTGACATTCTCGCAATGAAACTTTGAAACTGTATTTAGGTACCCATTTGAGAGATAATCTCTACATGTATATTTTTTTGGGATTGCGAGCCATTTTGGACCTCGGTCAAACTTTGTCAAACAAGGGCTAAAACGTTGCATTTTTTCCATTTTTTGAAATTTCAAATTTTAAAGTAGATTTAGATACCCATTTCAAAGATAGGCATGGACACATATTTTTATGAGATTTGGAGCTACTTTGGCCTTCATTCAAGGATGGTCAAACAAAATTTGAAAAGATGCACTTTTGTTGACTTTTTCATCAATGACATTTGAAAGTGGATTTAGGTACCCATTTCAAGAAACAAGCGTACACACGAACTTTCATGACATTCTGAGCTATTTCATTCGCTTTAAGTGAAACCTTAGCGAAAGCACACGATAAAGTTTCTCTTTTGACCAATTTCTTAGAATTGAAATACGATCATAGATTTAGATGCCCATTTAGTATATAAGAGTGCATGCCAAATTTAGTGATGTTTAGAGCTCTTTTTCCCTCCTTTAAGCCAAACTTTAGTGAAACCGCATGATGGAGTTTCACTTTTGACCAAATTCCCAGAATTAAAATTTGATCATAGATTTGGATTCCCATTTGATTTACAAGCATGCACACCAAATTTTGCAATGTTTCGAGCTATCTGATCCTGCTTTAAGCCAAACTCTAGCGAAAATGCACGACGAAGTTTCACTTTTGACAATTTTCTCGCAATATAAATTTGATCATAGATTTGGATGCCCATTTGATAGACGAGCATGCACTACAAATTTCATGATGTTCCGAGCTATTTTCACCCTCTTTAACCCCAACCTTTGTGAAACTGCACGACGAAGTTTCACTTTTTACAAATTTCTCGGAATTAAAATCTGATCATATCTTTTGATGCGCATTTGGATGATAAGTGTGCACGCAAACTTTCATGATGTTCAGAGTTATTTTCATCACCTTTAAGCCAAACCCTAACAAAACTGTACAATGGAGTTTCACTTTTGACGTACTTCTTAGAATGGAAACTTGATCATAGATTTGGATGCCCATTGCATAAACAATCATGCATGCCAAATTTCACAATGTTCTGAGCTATTATTTTGACCCCTTTTAAGCTCCCAACCCCAATGAAATAGCACGACAGAGTTTCACTTTTGAGCAGTTTCTTAGAATTGATATTTGCTCATAGATTTGGATGTCCATTTGATAGACAAGCTTGCACATGAACTTTCACGACGTTGCGAAATATTTTCACCCACTTTAAGCCCAACCTTAGCAAAAAAACACAAGGGAGTTTCACTTTTGACCAATTTCTCAGAATTAAAATTCGATCGTAGATTTATTTGCACATTTGGTAGGTAAGAGAGCATGCCAACTTTCATGATGTTCGGAGCTATGTTGGTCATTATTCAAGGCTGGTCAAGCAAAGGTCTAAGAGATCATATTTTTTCGACTTTCTAAAAATTGAAATTTGAAAGAGAATTTAGATACCCATTTGAGAGATAACCATGCATACAAACTCTGAGGGGATTTCGAGCTATTTTTGACCTTAGTCAAACTTGGTCAAACCAACGCCTAAAATCTTGCACTTTTTTCCAATTTATTAGAAATCAAATTTAAAAGTAGATTTAGATACCCATTTAAGAGGCACACATATTTTTACGAATTTTGAGTTATTTTGGCACTTAGTTAAGGTTGGTCAAACCAAGTTCTAAGAAATGCACTCTTCTTGACATTCTTGAAATTGAAATTTTAAACTGTATTTAGCTACCCATTTGAGAGATAATCCCTACATGTATATTTTTTTTGGATTGCGAGCCCTTTTGGATCTCAGTCAAACTTCGTTAAACCAAGGCCTAAAACTTTGCATTCTTTCAATTTTCTGAAAATTCAAATTTTAAAGTAGATTTAGATAACCCATTTCAAAGATAGACATGGACAACTATTTTTATGAGATTTGGAGCTATTTTGGCCCTCATTCAAGGATGGTCAAACAAAAGTTGAAAAGATGCACTTTTATTGACTTTTTCAGAAATAAATTTTGAAAGTGGATTTAGGTACCCATTTCAATAAACAAGCGTACACACTAACTTTCATTATGTTCCAAGCTATTTCACTCCCTTTAAGTGCAACTTTAGAGAAAGCGCACAATAAAGTTTCTCTTCTGACCAATTTCTTAGAATTGAAATATGATAATAGATTTAGATGCCAATTTGGTAGATAAGAGTGCATGCCAAATTTAGTGATGTTCAGAGCTTTTTTCCCTTCTTTAAGCCAAACCTTAGTGAAATTGCATGATGGAGTTTCACTTTTAACCAAATTCCCAGAATTGAAATTTGATCATAGATTTGCAATGTTTGATATACAAGTGTGCACGCCAAATTTTGCAATGTTTTGAGCTATTTGGACCCCTTTTAAGCCCAACCCTAGTAAAACTGTGTGACAGAGTTTCACTTTTGAGCAGTTTCTTAGAATTGAAATTTGCTCATAGATTTGGATGTCCATTTGATAGACAAGCTTGCACATGAAATTTCATGACGTTGTGAAATATTTTCACCCGCTTTATGCCCAACCTTAGCAAAACAACACAAGGGAGTTTCACTTTTGACCAATTTCTCAGAATTAAAATTTGATCATAGATTTATCTGTGCATTTGGTAGATAAGAGTGCATGCCAGCTTTCACGATGTTCGGAGCTATTTTGGTCGTTATTCAAGGCTGGTCAAGCAAAGGTCTAAGAGATCATATTTTTTCAACTTTCTCATAATTGAAGTTTGAAAGAGAATTTAGATACCCATTTGAGAGATAACCATGCATACAAACTTTGAGGGGATTTCGAGCTATTTTGGACCTTAGTCAAACTTGGTCAAACCAAGGCCTAAAAGCTCGCACTTTCTTCCAATATATTAGAAATCAAATGTAAAAGTATATTTAGATACCCATTTAAGAGATAAGCGTGCACACATATTTTGTGAGATTTCGGGTTATTTCAACTTTTAGTTAAGGTTGGTCAAACAAAGTTCTAAGAAATGCACTTTTCTTAACTTTCTCGAAATTGAAATTTGAAACTATATTTAGGTATCCATTTGACAGATAAAGCACACATGTATATTTTTTGGGGATTGCGAGCCATTTTGGACATCGGTCAAACTTCGTCAAACCAAGTCCTAAAACGATACATTATTTCCAATTTCTCAAAATTCAAATTTTAAAGTAGATTTAGATACCCATTTCAAATATAGGCATTGACACCTTTTTTTATGAGATTTGGAGCTATTTTGATCCTTAATCAAGGATGGTCAAACCAAGGTTGAAAACATGCACTTTTGTCCACTTTTTTCAGAATTGAAATTTGAAAGTGGATTTAGGTACCCATTTCAATAAATAAGTGTACACGCCAACCTTCATAACGTTCCAAGCTATTTTCACTCCCTTTAAGTGCAACCTTCGTGAAGGCGCTGATATGCCCATCTGGTAGATAAGCGTGCACACATATTTTTTTGAGATTTCTAGTTAGATAAGAGTGCATGAAAATTTTCGTTATGTTCAGAACTATTTTCGCCTCCTTTAAGCCAAACCTTAGCGAAATCGAATGATGGAGTTTCACTTTTGACCAAATTCTCGGAGCTGAAATTTGATCATAGATTTGGATGCCCTTTTGATATAAAAATGTGCATGCCAACTTTTGTAATGTTCCGAGCTATTTGGACCCCTTTGAGCCGAACTCTAGCAAAAATGCACAATGGAGTTTCACTTCTGACGAATTTCTTGGAATTGAAATTTGATCATAGATTTGGTTTCCCATTGGATAGAGAAGCGTGCACTCCAACTTTGGCGACACTCCAAGCTATTTTCACCCCCTTTTACCCCAATCTTGGTGAAACTACACAATGGAGTTTCACTTTTAACCAATTTCTTGGAATTAAAATTTAATCATAGATGTAAATGCGCGTCTGGACGATAAGAGTGCATGCAAACTTTCACGATGTTGAGAGGTATTTTCCACATCTTTAAGCCAAACCCTAACAAAACTACATGATGGAGTCTCAGCTTTGACCAAATTCTCAGAATTGAAACCTAATCATAGGTTTCGTTAAATATTGGATAGACTAGCATGCACACCAACTTTCCCAGTGTTCCAAGCTATTTCGACCCCCTTTAAGCCCAACCCTATCGAAACCGCACGATGGAGTTTCACTTTTGAGTAGTTTCTTAGAATTTAAATTTGATCATAAATTTGGATGCCCATTTGATGAACAAGCGTGCATGAAAATTTTTGAGACATTCCAAAATATTTTCACCCCCTTTAAGCCCAACCTTAGAAAAATCGTACAACGGAGTTTCACATTTGACTAATTTCTTAAAATTAAAATTTAATCATAGATTTATCGGCGCGTTTGGAAGATTAGAGTGCATGCTAACTTTCATGATGTTCGGAGCTATTTTGGTCGTTATTTAAGGTTGGTTAGGTAAAGGTCTAAGAGATGTCATTTTTTCGGATTTCTTGTAATTGAAATTTGAAAGAGAATTTAGGTACCCATTAAGAGAGATAACCATGCATACAAACTTTCAGGGGATTTCGAGCTATTTTGGACCTTAGGCAAACTTGGTGAAACCAAAGCCTAAAAGGTTGCATTTGTTTCCAATTTATCAGAGCTATTTCCCCCTCCTTTAAGCCAAACCTTAGTGAAATCGAATGATGGATTTTCACTTTTGACCAAATTCTAGGAGTTGAAATTTGATCATAGATTTGGATGCCCGTTTGATATAAAAACATGCACGCCAACTTTGGAAATGTTTCGAGCTATTTGGAGCCCTTTGAGCCCAGCTCCAGCGAAAATGGATTACGGAGTTTCACTTCTGACCAATTTCTCAGAATTGAAATTTAATTATAGATTTGGATGCCCATTTGATAGATAAGCGTGCACTCCAACTTTCGCGACGTTTTGAGCTATTTTCACCTCCTTTAACCTCAATCTTAGTGAAACCGCGTGACGAAGTTTCACTCTTGACCAATTTCTCGTAATTAAAATTTGATCATAGATTTAGATGTGCATTTGGAAGATAAGAGTGCGCGGCAACTTTCATGATGGTCAGAGTTATTGTCGACTCCTTTAAACCAAACCCTAACAAAACCACACGATGGAGTTTCACTTTTGACCAACTTCTAAAAATTGAAACTTGATCAGAGATTTGGATGCCCATTAGATAAACAAGCATGCATGCCAACTTTTGCAATGTTCCAAGCTATTTTGACCACCTTTAAGCCCAACCCTAGTGAAAATGCATGACGAAGTTTCATTTTTGAGCAGTTTCTTATAATTGAAATTTGATCATAGATTTGAATGCCCATTTGATAGACAAGCATGCATGCGAAATTTCGAGACGTTCTAAAATATTTCACCCCCTTTAATCCCATCCTTAGCAAAAATATACAACAGAGTTTTACTTTTGACCAATTTCATAGAATTAAAATTCGATCATAGATTTATGTTAGCATTTGGTAGATAACAGTCCACACCAACTTTCACGATGTTCGAAGTTATTTTGGTCATTATTCAAGGTTGGTCAAACAAAGGTTTAAGAGATGCTATTTTTCTGACTTTCTTGTAAGTGAAATTTGAAAGAGAATTTAGGTACCCATTTGAGACAAAAACATGCATACAAACTTTCACAAGATTTCGAGCTATTTTGGACCTTAGTCAAACTTGGTCAAACCAAGGCCTAAAAGGTTGCACTTTTTCCAATTTCTTAGAAATCAAATTTAAAAGTAGATTTAGATACCCATTTAAGAGGCACACATATTTTTGTGATTTTTGAGTTATTTTGGCATTTAGTTAAGGGTTGGTCAAACCAAGTTCTAAGAAATGCACTTTTTTTTACTTTCTCGAAATTGAAATTTGAAACTGTATTTAGGTACCCATTTGAGAGATAATCCCTACATGTAGATATTTTTGGGGTTGTGAGCCATTTTGGACCTTGGTCAAACTTCGTCAAATCGAGGCCTAAAATGTTGCATTTTTTCCATTTTTTGAAAATTCAAATTTTAAAGTAGATTTAGATACACATTTCAAAGATAGGCATGGACACCTATTTTTATGAGATTTGGATTTATTTTGGCCCTCATTAAAGGATGGTCAAACAAAAGTTGAAAACCTGCACTTTTGTTGACTTTTTCAAAAGTGAAATTTGAAAGTGGATTTAGGTACCCGTTTGAATAAACAAGCATACACGCTAACTTTCGTAACGTTCCAAGCTATTTCGCTCCCCTTAAGTGAAACCTTAGCGAAAGCACACGATAAAGTTTATCTTTCGACCAATTTCTTAGAATTGAAATATGGTCATAGATTTAGATGCCCATTTGGTAGATAAGAGTGGATGCCAAATTTAGTGATGTTCAGAGCTCTTTTTCCCTCCTTTAAGCCAAACCTTAGTGAAACCGCATAATGGAGTTTCACTTTCGACCAAATTCCCAGAATCGAAATTTGATCATAGATTTCGATGCCTATTTGATAAACAAGCGTGCACGCCAAATTTTGCAATGTTTCGACCTATTTGGACCCGCTTTAAGCCGAACTCTAGAGAAAATGCACGACGAAGTTTCACTTTTAACAATTTTCTTGCAATTGAAATTTGATCATAGATTTGGATTCCCATTGGATAGACAACCATGCACTGCAACTTTCGCGATGCTCTGAGCTATTTTCACCCCCTTTAACCCCAACCTTTGCGAAATCGCACAACAAAATTTCACTTTTTACAAATTTCTCAGAATTAAATTTTGATCATATCTTTTGATGCGCATTTGGAAGATAAGTGTGCACGCCATCTTTCATAATGTTCAGAGTTATTTTTGCCAACTTTCATAATGTTCAGAGTTATTTTCATCTCCTTTAAACCAAACCCTAATAAAATTGTACGATGGAGTTTCACTTTTGACGCACTTCTTAGAATGGAAACTTGATCATAGATTTGGATGCCCATTGGATAAAAAATCATGCACACCAAATTTTGCAATGTTCTGAGCTATTGTTTTGACCCCTTTTTAAGCCCAACCCCAGTGAAACCACATGACAGAGTTTCACTTTTGTGCAGTATCTTAGAATTAGAATTTACTCATAGATTTGGATGTCCATTAGATAGACAAGCTTGCACATGAACTTTCACGGCGTTGCAAAATATTTTCACCCGCTTTAAGCCCAACCTTAGCAAAACAACACAAGGGAGTTTCACTTTTGACCAATTTCTCAGAATTAAAATTTGATCGTAGATTTATCTGCGCCTTTGGTAGATAAGAGTGCATGCCAACTTTCACGATCTTTGGAGCTATTTTGGTCGTTATTCAATAAACAAGCATACATGCCAAACTTCGTAATGTTTTGAGCTATTTTAATTCCCTTTAAGTGCAACCTAAGTGAAAGCGCCGATATTCCCATTTGGTAGATAAGGGTGCACACATATTTTTGCGAGATTTCTAGTTAGATAAGAGTGCATGAAAAATTTTGTGATGCTCAGAGCTATTTTCCCCTCCTTTAAGCCAAACCTTAGCGAAATCGAATGATGGAGTTTGACTTTTGACCAAATTCTCATAGTTGAAATTTAATCATAGATTTGGAATCCCGTTTGATATAAAAATGTGTACACCAACTTTTGCAATGTTCCGAGCTATTGGGACCCCTTTGAGCCCAACTCTAGCAAAAATGCATGACAGAGTTTCACATCTGACCAATTTCTCAGAATTGAAATTTGATCATAGATTTGGATGCCTTTTTGATCGATAAACATGCACTCCAACTTTCACAAAACTTCAAGCCATTTTCACCCCCTTTAACCCCAACCTTGGCGAAACCACACAACGGAGTTTCACTTTTAACCAATTTATTGGAATTAAAATTTAATCATAGATTTAAATGCACATTGGGAAGATAAGCATGCATTCCATTTGGAAGATTTAATCAGAATTGAAACTTGATGAGAGGTTTTGATGCATATTGGATAGACAAGCATGCATGCCAACTTTCACAACGTTCCGAGCTATTTTGTCCCCCTTTAAGCCCAACCCTATCGAAACTGCACGACGGAGTTTCACTTTTGAGCGGTTTCTTAGAATTTAAATTTGATCATAAATTTGGATGCCCTTTTGATGAACAAGCATGCATGCAAACCTTTGAGACCTTCCAAAATATTTTCACCCCTTGGGCACCTTAGCAAAATCGCACAATGGAATTTCACATTTCACTAATTTCTCAAAATTAAAATTTATTGTAGATTTATCGGCACATTTGGCAGATAAGAGTGCATGCTAACTTTCATGATGTTCAGAGCCATTTTGGTGGTTATTCAAGGTTGGTCAAGTAAAGGTCTAAGAGATGTCATTTTTTCGGATTTCTTGTAATTGAAATTTTAAAGAGAATTTAGGTACCCATTTGAGAGATAACCATGCATACAAACTTTCAGGGGATTTCGAGCTATTTTGGACCTTAGGCAAACTTGCTGAAACCAAGGCCTAAAAGGTTGAATTTGTTTCCAATAATATCAGAGCCATTTTCCCCTCGTTTAAGCCAAACCTTAGTGAAATCGAATGATGGAGTTTCAATTTTCACCAAATTCTCGGAATTGAAATTTGTTCATAGATTTGGATGCCCTTTTGATATAAAAACGAGCACGTCAACTTTTGCAATGGTCCAAGCTATTTGGACCCCTTTGAGCCCAACTCTAGTGAAAAATGCACGATGGAGTTTCACTTCTGACCAATTTTTCAGAATTGAAATTTGATCGTAGATTTGGATGCTCGTTGGATAGATAAGCGTCGAACCTTCACGACATTTTGAGCTATTTTCACCCCCTTTAAACCCAATCTTAGCAAAACCACATGACGAAGTTTCACTCTTGACCAATTTCTTAGAATTAAAATTTGATCATAGATTTAGATGTGCATTTGGAAGATAAGAGTGCGCGCCAACTTTCATGATGTTCAGAGTTATTTTCGACTCCTTTAAGCCAAACCCTAACAAAACCGCATGATGGAGTTTCACTTTTGACCAACTTCTAAGAATTGAAACTTGATCATAGATTTGGATGCCCATTAGATAAAAAAGCATGCATGCCAACTTTCACAATGTTCCAAGCTATTTTCACCACCTTTAAGCCCAACCCTAGCGAAAACGCATGATGAAGTTTCACTTTTGAGCAGTTTCTTATAATTGAAATTTGATCATAGATTCGAATGCCCTTTTAAAAGACAAGCGTGCATGAAAAATTTTGAGACGTTCCAAAATATTTCACCCCCTTTAATCCCAACCTCAGCAAAACCATAAAACCGAGTTTCACTTTTGACTAATTTCTCAGAATTAAAATTTGATCATAGATTTATCTTAGCATTTGGTAGATAGCAGTGCACACCAAATTTCACGATGTTCGAAGTTATTTTGGTCGTTAATCAAGGTTGGTGAAGCAAAGGTTTAAGAGATGTTATTTTTCTGACTTTGTTGTAATTGAAATTTGAAAGAGAATTTAGGTACCCATTTGAGAGATAACCATGCATACAAACCTTCAGGGGATTTCGAACTATTTTGGACCTTAGTCAAACTTGGTCAAACCAAGGCCTAAAAGGTTGCACTTTTTTCCAATTTCTTAGAAATCAAATTTAAAATAGATTTAGATACCCATCTAAGAGGCACACATATTTTTGCGAATTTCGAGTTATTTCAGCACTTAGTTAAGTTTGGTCAAACCAAGTTCTAAGAAATGCACTTTTCTTGACTTTCTCGAAATTGAAATTTGAAACTATATTTAGGTACCCATTTTAGAGATAATCCCTACATGTAGATTTTTTTTGGATTGCAAGCTATTTTGGACCTCGGTCAAACTTTGTCAAACAAGGCCTAAAACGTTGCATTTTTTCCATTTTCTAAAATTCAAATTTTAAAGTAGATTTAGATACACATTTCAAAGATAGGAATGGACACCTATTTTTATGAGATTTGGAGCTATTTTGTCCCTCATTCAAGGATGGTCAAAAAAAAGTTGAAAAGATGCACTTTTGTTGACTTTTTCAGAAGTGAAATTTGAAAGTGGATTTAGGTACCCGTTTCAATAAACAAGCGTACACGCTAACTTTTGTGACGTTCCGAGCTATTTCACTCCCTTTAAGTGCAACCTTAGCGAAAGAGCACGATAAAGTTTCTCTTTTGACCAATTTCTTAGAATTGAAATATGACCATAGATTTAGATGCCCATTTGGTAGATAAGAGTGCATGCCAAATTTAATTATGTTCAGAGTTCTTTTTCCCTCCTTTAAGCCAAACCTTAGAGAAACCACATTGCGGAGTTTCACTTTTGATCAAATTCCCAAAATTGAAATTTGATCATAGATTTGGATTCCTGTTTGATATACAACCATGCACGCCAAATTTTGTAATGTTTTGAGCTATTTGGACCCGCTTTAAGCCGAACTCTAGTGAAAATGCATGATGAACTTTCACTTTTGACAATTTTCTCATAATTGAAATTTGATCAAAGATTTCGATGCCCATTTGATAGACGAGCATGCATTGCAACTTTCACGTCGTTCTGAGTATTTTCACCCCCTTTAACCCCAACCTTTGCGAAACTGGACGACGGATTTTCACTTTTTACAAATTTCTCATAATTAAAATTTGATCATATCTTTTGATGCGCATTTGGATGATAAGCATGCACTCCAACTTTCACGATGTTCAGAGTTATTTTCAGCTCCTTTAAGCCAAACCGTAAAAAAAATCTATGATGGAGTTTCACTTTTGACGTACTTCTTAGAATGGAAACTTGATCATAGATTTGGATACCCATTGGATAAACAATCATGCACGCCAAATTTTGGAACGTTCCAAGCTATTATTTTGACCCCTTTTAAGCCCAACCCTAGTGAAACCGCACGATAGAGTTTCACTTTTAAGCAATTTCTTAGAATTGAAATGTGCTCATAGATTTGAATGTCCATTTGATAGACAAAATTGCACATGAAATTTCACGACGTTGCAAAATATTTTCACCCGCTTTAAGCCCAACCTTAGCAAAACAACACAAGGGAGTTTCACTTTTGACCAATTTCTTAGAATTAAAATTTGATCGTAGATTTATCTGTTCATCTGGTAGATAAGAGTGCATGCCATTTTTCACGATGTTCAGAGTTATTTTGGTTATTATTCAAGGATGGTAAAGCAAAGGTCTAAGAGATCATATTTTTCTGACTTTCTCATAATTGAAACATGAAAGAGAATTTAGATACCCATTTGAGAGATAACCATGCATACAAACTCTGAGGGGATTTCGAGCTATTTTGGACCATAGTCAAACTTGGTCAAACCAAGGCCTAAAAGCTTGCACTTTTTTCCAATTTCTTAGAATAAAATGTAAAAGTATATCTAGATTCCCATTTAAGAGATGATCATGCACACATATCTTTGTTAGATTTCAGGTTATTTCAACACTTAGTTAAGGTTGGTCAAACAAAGTTCTAAGAAATGCACTTTTCTTGACTTTCTCGAAATTGAAATTTGAAATTGTGTTTATGTATCCATTTGGTAGATAAAGCATACATGTATATTTCTTGGGGATTGCGAGCCATTTTGGACATCGGTGAAACTTCGTTAAACCAAGGCCTAAAACGTTGCATTATTTCCAATTTCTCAAAATTCTAATTTTAAAGTAGATTTAGATACCCATTTCAAATATATGCATTGACACCTATTTTTATGAGGTTTGGAGCTATTTTTTCCCTTAATCAAGGATGGTCAAACCAAGGTTGAAAATATGCACTTTTGTCGACTTTTTCAATATTGAAATTTGAAAGTCGATCTAGAAGTACCCATTTCAATAAACAAGCGTACACTGCAACTTTTGTAACATTTCGAGCTTATTTCACTCCCTTTAAGTGCAACCTTAGCGAAAGCGCCGATATGCCCATTTGGTATATAAGCGTGCACACATATTTTTGCAAGATTTCTGGTTAGATAAGAGTGCATGAAAAATTTCATGATGTTTAGAGCTATTTCCCCTCCTTTAAGCCAAACCTTAGCGAAATTGAATGATGGAGTTTCACTTTTAACCAAATTCTCGGAGTTGAAATTTGATCATAGAATTGGATGCTCGTTTGATATAAAAACATGCACGCTAACTTTTGCAATGTTTTGAGCTATTTGGACCCGTTGAGCCCAACTTTAGCAAAAATGCACGACGGAGTTTCACTTCGCACCAATTTCTCGAAATTGAAATTCGATCATAGATTTGGATGCCCATTTTATAGAGAAGCATGCACACCAACTTTCGCGACACTCCAAGCTATTTTCACCCCCTTTAACCCCAACCTTGGTGAAACCGCACAATGGAGTTTCACTTTGAACTAATTTATTGGAATTAAAATTTAATCATAGATTTAAATGCACATTTGGAAGATAATAGTGCATGCCAACTTCCACGATTTTGAGAGCTATTTTCGGCATCTTTAAGCCAAACCGTAATAAAACTGCACGATGGAGCCTTTGCTTTGACCAAATTCTTAGAATTGAAACTTGATGATAGGTTGGGATGCATATTGGATAGACAAGCATGCACACCAACTTTCACAACGTTCCAAGCTATTTTGAATCCCTTGAAGCCCAACCCTATCAAAACCGCCTGACGAAGTTTCACTTTTGACTAGTTTCTTAGAATTTAAATTTGATCATAAATTTGGATGCCCATTTGATGAATAAGCGTGCATGCATACTTTTAAGACATTCCAAAATATTTTCACCCCCTTTAAGCCCAATCTTAGCAAAACCGCACAACGGAGTTTCACATTTGACTAATTTCTCAAAATTAAAATTTAACCGTAGATTTGTCGGTGCATTTGGTAGATAAGAGTGCATGCTAACTTTCATGATGTTCGAAGCCATTTTGGTCGTTATTCAAGGTTGGATAAGTAAAGGTCTAAGAGATGTTATTTTTTCAGCTTTCTTGTAATTGAAATTTGAAAGAGAATTTAGGTACCCATTTGAGAGATAACCATGCATACAAGCTTTAGGGGGATTTCGAGTTATTTTGGACCTTAGGCAAACTTGGTGAAACCAAGGCATAAAAGGTTGCATTTGTTTCCAATTTCTTAGAGCCATTTTCCCCTCCTTTAAGCCAAACATTAGCGAAATCGAATGAAGGAGTTTCATTTTTCACCAAATTCTTGGAGTTGAAATTTGATCAGAGATTTGGATGCCAGTTTGACATCAAAACATGTACGCTAACATTTTCAATGGTACAAGCTATTTGGACCCCTTTGAGCCCAACTCTAGCAAAAATGCACGATGGAGTTTCACTTCTGACCAATTTCTAAGAAATTAAATTTGATCATAGATTTGGATGCCTGTTTGATAGATAAGCGTGCACTCCAACTTTTGGGATGTTTTGAGCTATTTTCACCCCCTTTAACCCCAATCTTAGCGAAACCGTATGACGAAGTTTCACTCTTGACCAATTTCTCAAAATTGAAATTTGATCATAGATTTAGATATACATTTGGAAGATAAGAGTGCTCACCAATTTCATGATGTTCAGATTTATTTTCGACTCCTTTAAGCCAAACCCTAACAAAACCGCACGATGGAGTTTCACTTTTGACCAACTTCTAAGAATTGAAACTTGATCATAGATTTGGATGCCCATTAGATAAAGAAGAAGGCATGCCAACTTTCGCAACGTTCCAAGCTATTTTGACCACCTTTAAGCTCAACCCTAGAGAAAACACATGACGAAGTTTCACTTTTGAGCAGATTCTTATAATTGAAATTTGATCATAGGATTTGAATGCCCATTTGATAGAAAAGCATGCACACGAAATTTCGAGACTTCCCAAAATATTTCGCCCCCTTTAATCCCAACCTCAGCAAAACCATACAACCGAGTCTCACTTTTGACTAATTTCTCATAATTAAAATTTGATCGTAGATTTATCTAAGCATTTGGTAGATAACAGTGCAGACCAACTTTCATGATGTTTGAAGTTATTTTGGTCGTTATTCAAGGTTGGTCAAACAAAGGTCTAAGAGATGTTATTTTTTTGACTTTCTTGTAATTGAAATTTGAAAGAGAATTTAGGTACCCATTTGAGAGATAACCATGCATACAAACATTCAGGGGATTTCGAGCTATTTTGGACCTTTGGAAAACTTGGTGAAACCAATACCTAAAAGGTTGCATTTGTTTTCAATTTCTCAGAGTTATTTTCCCCTCCTTTAAGCCAAACCTTAGCGGAATCGAATGATGGAGTTTCACTTTTGACCAAATTCTCAGAGTTGAAATTTCATCATAGATTTGGATGCTTGTTTGATATAAAAACGTGCACCCCAACTTTAGCAATGTTCTGAGTTATTTGGAACCCTTTGAGCCCAACTCTAGCGAAAATGCACGACGTAGTTTCACTTCTAACCAATATCTCAGAATTGAAATTTGATCATAGATTTGGATGCTTGTTTGATAGATAAGCCTGCACTCCAACTTTCGTGACGTTTTGAGCTATTTTCACCCCCTTTAACCCCAATCTTAGAAAAACCACATGATGGAGTTTCACTCTTGACCAATTTATTGGATTTAAATTTTGATCATAGATTTAGTTGTGCATTTGGAAGATAAGAGTGCATGCCAACTTTCATGATGTTCAGAGTTATTTTCGACTCCTTTAAGCCAAACCCTAACAAAACCGCATGATGGAGTTTCACTTTTGACCAACTTCTAAGAATTGAAACTTGATCATAGATTTGGATGCCCATTATATAAACAAGCATGCATGCCAACTTTCACAATGTTCCAAGCTATTTTTACCACCTTTAAAGCCAACCTTGGCGAAAACGCATGACGAAGTTTTACTTTTGAGCAGTTTCTTGTAATTGAAATTTGATCATAGATTTGAATGCCCATTTGATAGACAAGTGTGCATGCGAAATTTTGAGACATTCCAAAATATTTCACCCCCTTTAATCCCAACCTCAGCAAAACCATACAACAGAGTTTCACTTTTGACTAATTTCTCATATTTAAAATTCGATCGAAGATTTATCTTAGCATTTGGTAGATAACAGTGCATACACACTTTCAGAGGATTTCGAGCTATTTTGGACCTTAGTCAAACTTGGTCAATCCAAGGCCTAAAAGGTTGCACTTTTTTTCAATTTCTTAGAAATCAAATTTAAAAGTAGCTTTAGATACCCATTTAAGAGGCACACATATTTTTGCGAATTTCGACTTATTTCGGCCCTTAGTTAAGGTTGGTCAATCCAAGTTCTAAGAAATGCATTTTTCTTGACATTCTCGAGATTCAAATTTGAAACTGTATTTAGGTACCCATTTGAGAGATAATCCCTACATGTAGATCTTTTTGGGATTGCGAGCCATTTTGGACCTCGATCAAACTTCGTCAAACCAAGGTCTAAAAACGTTGCATTTTTTCCATTTTCTGAAAATTCAAATTTTAAAGTAGATTTAGACACCCATTTCAAAGATAGGAATGGACACCTATTTTTATGAGATTTGGAGCTATTTTGGCCCTTATTCAAGGATGGTCAAACAAAAGTTTAAAAGATGCACTTTTGTTGACTTTTTCAGAAATGAAATTTGAAAGTGGATTTAGGTACCCATTTCAATAAAAAGGCGTACACACTAACTTTCATGACGCTCCGAGCTAGTTCAATGCCTTGAAGTGCAACCTTAGCGAGAGCACACGATAAAGTTTCTCTTTTGACCAATTTCTTAGAATTGAAATATGATCATAGATTTAGATGCCCATTTGGTAGATAAGAGTGCATGCCAAATTTAGTGATGTTCAGAGCTCTTTTTCCGTCCTATAAGACAGCCCTTAGCGAAACTGCATGATGGAGTTTCACTTTTCACCAAATTCCTAGAATTGAAATTTTATCAAAGATTTGGATGCCCGTTTGATATACAAGCGTGCATGCCAAATTTTGCAATGTTTCGAGTTATTTGGACCCACTTTAAGCAAAACTCTAATGAAAATGCATGACGAAGTTTCAATTTTGACAATTTTCTCGCAATTGAAATTTGATCATAGATTTGGATGCCCATTTTATAGACATGCGTGCACTCCAACTTTCGCGACGTTCCAAGCTATTTTCACCCCCTTAATTAACATTTTGAGCACTTATAAGAATTGAAACTTGATCATAGATTTGGATGCCCATTAGATAAACAAGCATGCACGCTAACTTTCGCAACGTTCCAAGCAATTTTGACCACCTTTAAGCCCAACCCTAGCGAAAACGCATGACGAAGTTTCACTTTTGAGCAGTTTCTTATAATTGCAATTTGATCATAGATTAGAATTCCCATTTGATAGGTAAGCGTGCATGCAAAATTTTGAGACGTTCCAAAATATTTCACCCCCTTTAATCCCAACCTCAACAAAACCATACAACCGAGTTTCACTTTTCACTAATTTCTCAGAATTAAAATTTGATCGTAGATTTATCTTAGCATTTGGTGGATAACAGTGCACACCAACTTTCACGATGTTTGAATTTATTTTGGTCATTATTCAAGGTTGGTCAAGCAAAGCTGTAAGAGATGCTATTTTTCTGACTTTCTTATAATTGAAATTTGAAAGAAAATTTAGGTACCCATTTGAGAGATAACCATGCATACACACCTTTAGGGGATTTTGAGCTATTTTGGACCTTAGTCAAACTTGGTCAAACCAAGGCCTAAAAGGTTGCACTTTTTTCCAATTTCTTAGAAATCAAATTTGAAAGTAGATTTAGATACCCATTTAAGAGGCACACATATTTTTGCGAATTTCGAGTTATTTCGGCACTTAGTTAAGCTTGGTCAAACCAAGTTCTAAGAAATGCACTTTTCTTGACTTTCTCGAAATTGAAATTTGAAAGTGTATTTAGGTACCCATTTGAGAGATAATCCCTACATGTAGATTTTTTTGGGATTGCGAGCTATTTTGGACCTCGATCAAACTTCGTCAAACCAAGGCCTAAAACGTTGCATTTTTTCCATTTTCTGAAAATTCAAATTTTAAAGTAGATTTAGATACCCATTTCAAAGATAGGCATGGACACTTATTTTTATGAGATTTGGAGCTATTTTGGCCCTCAGTCAACAATGATCAAACAAAAGTTGAAAAGATGCACTTTTGTTGACTTTGTCAGAAGTGAAATTTGAAAGTGGATTTAGGTACCCATTTCAAGCATACACACTAACTTTTGCGACGTTCTGAGCTATTTCACTCCCTCTAAGTGCAAGCGAAAGCGCACGATAACGTTTCTCTTTTGACCAACTTATTAGAATTGAAATATGATCATATATTTAGATGCCCATTTGGTAGATAAGAATGCATGCCAAATTTAGTGATGTTCAGAGCTATTTTTCCCTCCTTTAAGCCATACCTTAGCAAAACCGCGTGACGGAGTTTCACTTTTGACCAAATTCCTAGAATTGAAATTTGATCATAGATTTAGATGCCCATTTGATATACAAGCATGCACACCAAATTTTGCACTGTTTTGAGCTATTTGGACTCACTTTAAGCTGAACTCTAGCGAAAATGCATGAGGAAGTTTCACTTTTGAAAAATTTCTTGCAATTGAAATTTGATCATAGATTTGGATGCCCATTTGATAGAGAAGCGTGGACTCCAACTTTAGCAACGTTCCGAGGTATTTTCACCCCCTTTAACCCCAACCTTTGTGAAACCGCACGACAGAGTTTTACTTTTTACAAATTTCTCGGAATTAAAATTTGATCATATCTTTGATTGCAAATTTGGATGATAAGTGTGCACACCAACTTTCACAATGTTCAGAGTTATTTTCGGCTCCTTTAAGCCAAACCGTAATAAAACTGTACGATGAAGTTTCACTAAAACGTACTTCTTAGAATGGAAACTTGATCATATATTTGGCTGCCTATTGGATAAACAATCATGCACGCCAAATTTTGGAATGTTCCAAGCTATTATTTTGACCCCTTTTAATCCCAACCCTAGTGAAACCGCACGACAAAGTTTCACTTTTGAGCAGTTTCTCAGAATTAAAATTTGCTCAAAGATTTGGATGTCCATTTGATAGACAAGCTTGCACATGATTTTTCACAGTGTTGCAAAATATTTTCACCCGCTTTAAGCCCAACCTTAGCAAAACAACACAAGGGAGTTTCACTTTTGACCAATTTCTCAGAATTAAAATTTGATCGTAGATTTATCTGCACATTTGGTAGATAAGAGTGCATGCCAACTTTCACGATGTTTGGAGCTATTTTGGTCATTATTCAAGGCTGGTCAAGCAAAGGTCTAAGAGATCATATTTTTCTGACTTTCTCATAATTAAAATTTGAAAGAGAATTTAGAGACCCATTTGAGAGATAAACATCCATACAAACTGTGAGGGGTCTTTATTTTCACTCAGAAGAACTCAAATACATTCAGGACTCCGAAAGACTCGAAGTTCTTTAATTACACACAGAAGTATACACAGAGTGGATTTCTTTACTTCTTTCCTTCTCCTTCTATATATAGACTGAGAAATATCCTAAACTTGCAACTTACGCTACCTTCACTATCTTAGTACATTCGACAACATTATTTCTGATTTGGGCATGAGGGGACTACTCATGTTATCTCATCCCTTTTCCTTTCAGAAATCCAACTGGCATATGGGGACCGAATCAACTTTATTTTATTTTAAAGGACAAAGTGGAATTTAGATTACGGTAAATCCACGAAAACCCAAAACTTTTGTACTAAAAGATTACACAGTGGAGATGCTTATTCAGGTGATCCCATGGAAACCTGTCCAATACCATGTTGATTGGAAAGGCTACAGTACATAATGATCGATCCGTGGATAAGAATAATGCTAGTACATAAATATTTCAATCAGATAATTTGAAAAATATTGTATGAAGATTTCTTTCTCGGATTCCCAAAGATTTGATGATATTTTGTCTGGCGGCTCCAAAAAGTTGATAGGATCAAAGTGATTATATTCAGGGTCCACTAGATTATGCAAATCTTCATAATGGAGATGAGAATCATTAGTACCCATCATTCTTGTCTGGTAATGATTTTCCACAAACCATCTGACATGACCACACCTTCTCGTGGCTTGATAAAAATAAAGATCTTCAATATCTGCAATATCTTGGACATGTTTGTACAAGATTCCTGACTGATGTTTGGTTGGTATGCTGAATCCTTGAATGTTGAGCAAGTGGAGAGAATAGGGTTTTATGGTAAATGATGATAAACCATAAATTCTCCACCCATCAAGAAACCATTCTGTAGTAGGGTCTTCATGTTTGATTTGATTGACCGCATTTCCTTCATAGAAGAAAGAGAACTGCACAGAGTAAAAAATATTAGTAGCATAGTTTTGTAAATTCATACCTATGTAGAAGGCTTCTTTCTGGCGGTTTGGATCATAATAATCTTGATTAAGATAATTATTGAACCTTTGAAGTGTAATATGATAGCTCCGAATTGCTTCATTGTAGATCTCTGGTTCTTCCTCATTCATCATAAATATCTGATAAGATATACTTCCAATTTGTTGTAAATAAACCAAAGCTTCTAATGCTTCTGCATTCATTTCATCTTGCATTTCATTTGTCCAATACATTGGTATCCCAATTCTCTGTCTGATTTCCTTTAATGGATACCATGCTGTATCTAATTCCATCAGGGGAGTTGTATAATCATAGGCTATCCATCCCTGAGAAGTTTCAATATGTACTTCATCTCTTAACTGTCTGACGAAATTACATGATAAGGCCAAGATAGAATTTTGAATTAAGAATTCTCGGCTTAGCATGTCAGCAAAACTATTCTTTTCGCCAGAGATAAATTCAACATTGAAATTGTACTGGCTTAACTGCATTATCCATCTTACCATTAAGCCAGTACAATTTCAATGTTGAATTTATCTCTGGCGAAAAGAATAGTTTTGCTGACATGCTAAGCCGAGAATTCTTAATTCAAAATTCTATCTTGGCCTTATCATGTAATTTTGTCAAACAGTTAAGAGATGAAGTACACATTGAAACTTCTCAGGGATGCATAGCCTATGATTATACAACTCCCTTGATGGAATTAGATACAACATGGTATCCATTAAAGGAAATCAGACAAAGAATTGGGATACCAATGTATTGGACAAATGAAATGCAAGATGAAATGAATGCAGAAGCATTAGAAGTTTTGGTTTATCTACAACACATTGGAAGTATATCTTATCAGATATTTATGATGAATGAGGAAGAACCAGAGATCTACAATGAATCAATTCAGAGCTGTCATATTACACTTCAAAGGTTCAATAATTATCTTAATCAAGATGATTATGATCCAAACCGCCAGAAAGAAGCCTTCTACACAGGTATGAATTTACAAAACTATGCTACTAATCTTTTTACTCTGTGCAGTTCTCTTTCTTCTATGAAGGAAATGCGGTCAATCAAATCGAACATGAAGACCCTACTCCAGAATGGTTTCTTGATTGGTGGAGAATTTATGGTTTATCATCATTTACCATAAAACCCTATTCTCTCCACTTGCTCAACATTCAAGGATTCAGCATACCAACCGAACATCAGTCAGGAATCTTGTACAAACATGTCCAAGATATTGTAGATATTGAAGATCTTTATTTTTATCAAGCCACGAGAAGGTGTGGTCATGTCAGATGGTTTGTGGAAAATCATTACCATACAAGAATGATGGGTACTAATGATTCTCATCTCCATTATGAAGATTTTCATAATCTAGTGGACCCCGAATATAATCACTTTGATCCTATCAAATTTTTGGAGCCACCAGACAACATATCGTCAAATCTTTGGGAATCCGAGAAAGAAATCTTCGTACAATATTTTTCAAATTATCTGATTGAAAGATTTATGTACCAGCATTATTCTTATCCACGGATCGATCATTATGTACTGTAGTCTTTCCAATCGACATGGTATTGGATAGGTTTCCGTGGGATCACCTGAATAAGCATCTCCACTGTGTAATCTTTTAGTACAAAAGTTTTATGTTTTCGTGGATTTACCGTAATCTAAATTCCACTTTGTCCTTTAAAATAAAATAAAGTTGATTTGGTCCCCATATGCCAGTTGGCTTTCTGAAAGGAAAAGGGATGAGATAACATGAGTAGTCCACTCATGCCCGAATCAGAAATAATGTTGTCGGATGTACTAAGATAGTGAAGTTAGCGTATGTTGCAAGTTTAGGATCTTAGTCCCCTGATGCCTGAATCAGAAATAATGTTGTCGGATGTACTAAGATAGTGAAGTTAGCATAAGTTGCAAGTTTAGGATCTTTCTCAGTCTATATATAGAAGGAGAAGGAAAGAAGTAAAAGAATCTGCTTTGTGTATACTTCTGTGTGTAATTAAATAACTTCGAGCTCTTTTGGACCTTAGTCAAACTTGGTCAAACCAAGGCTTGAAAGCTTGCACTTTTTTCCAATTTCTTAGAAATCAAATGTAAAATTTTATTTAGATACCCATTTAAGAGATAAGCGTGCACACATATTTTTGTGAGATTTCAGGTTATTTCAGCTCTTAGTTAAGGTTGGTCAAACGAAGTTCTAAGAAATGCACTTTTCTTTACTTTCTCGAAATTAAAATTTGAAACTGTATTTAGGTTTCCATTTGGTAGATAAAGCATACATGTATATTTTTTTGGGGATTGCGAGCCATTCTGGACATTGTTCAAACTTCATCAAGACAAGGCCTAAAATGTTCCATTATTTCCAATTTCTCAAAATTCAAATTTTAAAGTAGATTTAGATACCCATTTGAAGAAATTCTATGTTTTACTGTTTGCTGGTTTATGTCAACATTTCGTGGTTTTCACATACAGCCGGTTTTGCATTGGCTGTAGGTTACTTATGAAATTTTACTAAACAATTAAACACATAGTAAAATACACTAACAGGTTGAAAAACACATTTAACAATCACACCATAAAATGATAGACTCAGAGATTTTTGGCCAAAATAAAGCCCTGGAAAAACCCCCACGGGGAAAACCAGTTAGAGAGAGAGAGAGATTTTATTATCTTCAGCAAAATATCAGAACAGAAATACAGTGAAAATTTAACTTATCTCCACCCAAGATTTCATCTCAAAATCTTGAAAAACGTGCCCAGCAAAGCCTTGAAAACTGTGCAGAAAAATAATAGCAGTTCGTACAACTATATAGCCTCGATTTTTGTGCCCTGTTTTATCTCGAAAACTGTGCAGAGTTTACCTCGATTTCTGTGCCAAAAATATGCCTAGAAAACTGTGCCAAAATCCGTACTGTACGAAAACCGTACACCTTGAAAACTGTGCAGCATTAAATGTAGTCTGTACCTCCGTCTCGATTTCTGTGCAGTCTCTCTTCTTGGGAATCATGCCAATGCCCTAGCTCGACCTCCTTCTCTCTCAGCTCAGTCTCTCCTTCTCCAAAAATAAAAAAAATAGTAAAGTGTTTTTCGTCCCTCAACCCTTTTTGTCTAAACCCTAAGTGGGAATCTAATCCAACGGTGGAGAAAGATCCAATCCAATGGCTAAGATTCAATGAGAGTAAAAATCACATTTATTTAAATCACTTAAATAAATTTACTCACCCACATAAATTTATCAAAAATTGACTTTAACTTTATAAAGTCTCATTAAGTAGCTTTTAATGTGAGGGTCACCTTTTTCCCCTTTCTAAGTGACTTAGGCAAAAAGTCACTTAGGGAAAAAATTCCTAGGTACAAAACTAACACTCCCTCTTACCGAGGAAGGTGTTCTGCACCACTCCCAACTTATCTCTGAAGAAGAAAAACTTCCCCCTCCCCAAAGACTTTGTCAGAATGTCTGCTACCTGCTCATTAGTGGATATATACTATAGCTCAACTGCCCCTCTCTGAACATAATCATGGATGAAATGGTACCTGATCTCAATGTGCTTTGACCTGTCATGAAATACTGGATTCTCAGATAGATGAATGCAACTCTGATTGTCACAATAGATCACAGTAGGCCTAAGATGATGATCAAATAAATCTACCAATAACTTACGAAGCCACAGTGCTTCACAAGTAGCCTGACTGGCTGCCATATACTCAGCCTCAGCAGAACTCAGTGCAACGGACTTCTGTTTTTGACTGAACCATGACACTGCTGCCGAGCCCACACTGAAACAACAACCGGAAGTGCTCTTGCGATCCCTCACACAACCTGCCCAGTCTGAATCTGTGAACCCAACCAAGCTAACTCCACCTGAACCCCTATAGTCCAGACCATAATCCACCATACCTGCAAGATATCTCAGTATGTGCTTTGCAGCAGTCCAGTGCACACTCCTAGGCTCAACCATGAATTGACTAAGAGTGTTAATCGCAAAACACAAGTCTGGCCTGGTATTGACCAGATACATCAATGACCCAATGAGATGACGATAAAAAGTGGGATCCACCAACTTACCCTCAGAAGCATGAAGTTGCTTTCAGTTGGTGATCATAGGCGTACACATCGTCCTGCAGTCCTCCATCCGAAATCTCTTCAGAATATCAACTGCATACTTCCCCTGTCCAAGGAAAATATGTCCAAACTCCTGCCAAACCTCCATCCCCAGATAGTAATGCATCAGTCCAATGTTTGTCATCTTGTACTCCGATGCTAGATCTCTCTTGCAATGTGCAATGAGACGCTCATCACCTGTGATAAATAGATCATCAACATATAGCAGAAGAATGAGCGGATATCCTCCAACCACAATGAAGTATAGGTTGGGATTAGCCTCACTCTTCTGGAATCCCATCGATGTCAAGTAAGTATCAATCCTGGAGTACCAAGCTCTAGGAGCTTGCTTCAGTCCGTACAAGGCTTTCCTCAGCCTGCACACATGAGAATCTCTCCCATGGATCTCAAATCCCTGTGGTTGCTCTAAATATACCTCCTCCTACAGAAGACCATTGAGAAATGCAGTCTTCACATCCATCTGGTGGATCTTCCAACCCATCTCTGCTGCTATAGATATAACTACCCTGATAGAAGAATACCGAGCAATTGGAGCAAATGTCTCATCATAGTCAACTCCCTCAACCTATGAGAACCCCCCTGCCACAAACCGAGCCTTGTATTTCTCCACACTGCCATCCGCAGCATGCTTTATCTTATAAAGCCACTTGGAAGTCACAACTGACTTCCCCGCAGGTCTCGGCACTATCTACCAAGCATCATTCTTCATGATGGAATGGTACTCTTCCATCATGGAATCTCTCCATACCTGATGCTGGGAAGCCTCCTCAAATGTGGATGGCTCAGAGTCACGAAGACTCGCAACAAGGGCCATACCATACCTGTCTGGCTCCACCACTGTCCTGATCTGCTCCTGGGGCCTACCAAATGCCTCTGCATCCTTCAAGGTCTCCTGAAGCCACTTAGGCTTCCTCTTCCTTGAAGACTGCTCCTCCCAAACTGGTCTTGGGATCTCCTCATCTGAGGAAGTCCCAGTACCTGAAGGTCCAACACTCCGAGGACCAGTACCTGATGAACCTGTGCCTGATGAACCTATGATCTAAGGACTCAACCCTGAACCTGTCCTTGAAACTGTCCCTGAAGTGCTAGCCACCTGAATCATTGAACCTGTAGAAGCTGTGCCTGTACCCTGTGATCCAGTCCCTCCAGAAACCTATGGACCTAATAGCTGCATCGAAGAAGCCTATACCAACTGAGGTGTGGGAGCTGGTGTCTTCCCCTGCTCTAACTCCCTAGACTTCCTGAAGGTTCTCTCCTCATCAAACTTCACTTCCCGCCGGACAACAACTCTCCTCAGGCTAGGTAAGTAGAGCCGATAGGCCTTCGAAGTCTCTTCATATCCCACAAATATTCCTCTCTCTGCGGTGGGATCAAAATTCGTCCTCTTCTCAGAAGGGACATGAGAGTAAGTCAACGAGCCAAATATACGAAAGTGGCCCACCTCAGGCTTCTTTCCTGAATACATCTCCTCTGGAGTCTTCCTCTCCACTGCCCTGTGAGGACACCTGTTCTGTAGATAAACTACAGTGCTACATGCCTCTGCCCATAGAAATAAAGGTAACTCCTGATCATGAAGCATCGCTCTGGCTACCCCCACAATCGACCTGTTCTTTCTCTCTGCTACTCCATTCTGCTCAGGAGTGTAAGGAACTGTCAACTGTCTCTGAATTCCCTCCTGTCTGTAGAATGCATTGAACTCCTTGGAGGTATACTCACCCCCATTGTTTGATCTCAACATCCGGATCTTCCTCCCCGTCTGCTTCTCCACAAGGGCTTTGAACCCTTGGAAGACTCTCAACACAAGTGGGTACTTCTTGCTCCTCAAGAAGTAGATCCAGGTCTTCCTGGAGTAGTCATCAATGAAGCTAATGTAGTACTCAAAACCTGTCAAAGACACTAATGAAATAGGACCGCATATGTCAGAATGGATAAGATCTATCACCCCTGCAGCTCTCATGTCACTGCTCAGAAAAGCAGTCTTGGTGTACTTTCCCAAAGCACACCCCCTGCACACATCACTCTGCTCAATGCTGAACTCTGGTAATCCTGTAACCATGCTCCTCAACAATCTGAGAGTTGGGTGATGTAGGTGGGCCATCCTCCGATGCCATAGCTCACATAGCTCATTGTTGCTGCTATGTGCTAGAGCGCACTATGGCTGAAACAAGAGCTTGTACAGCTTTCCACATCTGACTCCAATGTCCATGGCACTAGACATACCTGTAGCCCTGGGATACACCTGCACTCTCCCATCTGAAAAGCACACCCCAAGACCCCTATCCTCAATGGTGGAAACTAACACAAGGTTCTTCTTCAGCCCAGGGACATACAACACATCCCTCAAAGTCATGGGACTCATCGACTCCCTCTAAAATGTAATGGTCCCCCGACCAATAGCTCTAACAACGGGGTTGTCTCCAAGGACAACCTCCACATCTCTACCTGTCTGAGATAGCTCCGAGAACATCTCTCAAGCTCTAGTCATGTGGCTCAAGGCTCCGCTGTCAATATACCAAGTAGTAGAGGTGGATGGACTCCCCTGATGACCTGCCAACAATGAATGTGCACTATCCATATCCATGTCTGTGCTGGTGGCTAAAGAGACTCTCTCTCTCTCCATTTGTCCAGCATATAGGGAAAACTCCCTCTGAAATGCATCACCAAACTCATCAACCTCTGCTGAGGCTGTTGTCTGCTGTCCCTGTCCCTTCTTCTTCTTCTTGCTTAGACACTGTGAAGCATAGTGCCCAAACGCCTGACATGCATAACACTTGATTTTACTCAAGTCTTTCTTATTCCCACTCTGTTGGTGCTGCTTGGCCCCACCCTTCTTGGGACCCTTCTTCTTCTTGCCCTTAGCTGCCAAAGCCACATTCTCATCATCAACCCCACTGTGAGATGTACTGCCCTATACAAGACCTCTCCTAGTCTCCTCCTGCACAAAGTCATCCCAAACTCTCTCCCAGGTAGGTAGGTTCTCTTTGCCCACTATGGCTTGCACAAATGCACCCCAGGGCTTTGAATCCCCATTCATTGTTGTGCGTACTAGCTCTGTAGAGGATACCACCTCCCCAACCGCTGCAAGTTCATCCTGAACTGCAAAAATCCTGGTAAGATATGTTGTGAATACCTCACCCCCATTCATCTTTATACTTTTGAGTTTCTCTTTGAGAACCATCTTCCTGTTCTCATTGGAATTCTCATACAAACTGATCAAGGCTGACCACATCAAGTGTGCCCTAGTCTTTCCTGAAATGTGAGGGATTATGTGGTCTTTAACTGCATCTAGAATGATCCTCCTAGATTTACAGTCCTTCTTGTTGAAAGCTGATAGAGCTGCTGCATCTGCTGATGCGAGAATGACAATCGGGTTAGCTGTAGTGTTCCTAACTATATCCAGCCATAACTCATTCTCCTCCAGTATCAGTAAAATTCTGGCCTTCCACGGCACAAAATTTCCTGTCCGATCCAGCCTATCCTCTAGTCTAAGACCTGTAGCCATCTCTACACCAACCTAACAAAGTGCTGCTCACTGACAGAAGGTAAAATACTAAAAATTTCTGAGATCTGAAAATTTCTGTGTGTCTGCAAACTATCACTGTTTTCTGCCCCCAAGCTCTGATACCACGAAGAAATTCTGTGTTTTACTGTTTGCTGGTTTATGTCAACATTTCGTGGTTTTCACATACATTCGGTTTTGCATTGGATGAAGGTTACTTATGAAATTTTACTGAACAATTAAACACACAGTAAAATACACTAACAGGCTGAAAAACACATTTAACAATCACACCATAAAATAATAGACTCAGAGATTTTTGGCCAATATCAAGCCCTGGAAAAACCCCCACAGGGAAAACCAGTTAGAGAGAGAGAGAGATTTTATTATCTTCAGCAAAATATCAGAACAGAAATACAGTGAAAATTTAACTTATCTCCACCCAAGATTTCATCTCAAAATCTTGAAAAACGTGCCCAGCAAAGCCTTGAAAACTGTGCAAAAAAATAACAAGAGTCCGTACAACCATACAAACTCGATTTTTGTGCCCTGTTTTATCGCGAAAACTATGCAGAGTTTACCTCGATTTTTGTGCCAAAAATATGCCTAGAAAACTGTGCCAAAATCCGTACTGTACGGAAATCGTACACCTTGAAAACTGTACAGCATTAAATGCAGTCCATACCTCTGTCTCGATTTCTGTGCAGTCTCTCTTCTTGGGAATCATGCCAATGCCCTAGCTCGACCTCCTTCTCTCTCAGCTCAGTCTCTTCTTTTGCAAAAATAAAAAAATAGTAAAGTGTTTTGCCTCCCTCAACCCTTTTTCTCTAAACCCTAAGTAAGAATCTAATCCAATGGTGGAGAAAGGTCCAATCCAATGGCTAAGATTCAATGAGAGTAAAAATCACATTTATTTAAATCACTTAAATAAATTTACTCACCCACTTAAATTTATCAAAAATTGACTTTAACTTTATAAAGTCTCATTAAGTAGCTTTTAATGTGAGGGTCACATTTTTCCCCTTTCTAAGTGACTTAGGCAAAAAGTCACTTAGGGAACAAATTCCTAGGTACAAAACTAACACCATTTCAAATATAGGCATTGACACCTATTTTTATGAGATTTGGATCTATTTGGGCCCTTAATCAAGGGAGGTCAAACCAAGGTTGAAAATATGCACTTTTCTCGACTTTTTTAGAATTGAAATTTGAAAGTGGATTTAGGTACCCATTTCAATAAACAAGCATACACTCCAACTTTCATAACGTTTCGAGCTATTTTCACTCCCTTTAAGTACAACCTTAGTGAAAGCACCGATATGTCCATTTGGTCCAGCTAAGGTTTGGTTTAAATGGGGTGAAAATAGCTCAGGACATCGCGCAAGTTGGCATCCATGCTTGTATTTGAATTGTGCATCCAAATCAATGGTCAAGTTTCAATTCCGAGAAATTGGTTAAAAGTGAAACACCACTGTGTGATTTCACTAGGGTTGGGTTTAATGAGAGTCAAAATAAATCGAAACGTTGCGAAAGTGGGCATGCACGCTTGTCTGTCAAATGGGCATCCAAATCTACGATCAAATTTCAATTTCCAGAAGTTAGTCAAAAGATAAACTTTGTCGTGCGGTTTCACTATGGTTTGGCTTAAAGGAGGTATAAATACCTCTAAAAAATGGTGAAATTTAGCGTGCATGCTTGTCTACCAAACGGTCCTCTAAATCTATGATCAAATTTTAATTTTGACAAATTGGTCAAAAGTGAAACTTCATCGTGCGATTTCACTATGGTTGGGTTTAAATGGGGTGAAAATAGCTCAAAATGTCGCAAAAGTTGGCCTGCATGCTTGTCTATCAAATGGGCATCCAAATCTATGATCAAATTTCAATTCCTTGAAATTGGTCAAAAGTGAAACTCCATCGTGCGGTTTCTCTAGGGTTGGGTTTAAAAGTGGTCAAAATAGCTTAAGCGTTGTGAAAGTTGGTATGCATGCTTGTCAATCTATGTTCATTTAAATCTATGACAAAAATTTAATTCCGAGAAATGTGTCAAAAGTGAAACTTCGTCGTGCTATTTTCCTATGGTATGGCTTAAATGGGGTGAAATTAGCTCAAAACATCACGAAATTTGGCATGCATGCTTGCCTATGAAATGGACATTCAAATCAATGATCAAATTTAATTCTGAGAAATTGATCAAAAGTGAAACTTTGTCATGCGGTTTCGCAAGTGTTGGACTCAAAGGGGGTCAAAATAGCTAGGAACGTTGTGAAAGTTAGCGTACATATAAATCTATAGTCAAATTTTAATTCCGAGAAATTGGTCAAAAGTGAAACTTCGTCATTCGGTTTTTCATATGTTTGGCTTAAAGGGGGTGAAAATAAGTTAAAACATCACGAAAGTTGCCGCGCACACTTGTCCATCAAATGGGCATCCAAATCTATGATCAAATTTCAATTCAGAGAAATAGGTCAAAAGTGAAACCATTTCGTGCATTTTTGCTAGGGTTGGGTTTAAAAGGGGTCTAAATTGCTCCAAACATGGAAGAAGTTGTAGTGCATGCTTGTCTTCCAAATTGTCTTCAAAATCTATGATCAAATTTTAATTCTGAGAAATTGGTCTAAGTGAAACTTTGTCATGCAGTTTCGCTAAGGTTGGGCTTAAAGGGGTTGAAAATAACTTGGAACATTGCGAAAGTTGGCTTGCACACTTGTCTATCAAATGGGCATCCAAATCTATGTTCAAATTTCAATTCGAAGAAATTGGTCAAAAGTGAAACTCTGTTGTGTGTTTTCGCTAGGGTTAGGTTTAAAAGAAGTCTAAATAGCTCTGAACATGGCAGAAGTTTGAGTGCATGCTTGTCTACCAAATAGTCATCTAAATCTATGATCAACTTTTAATTTCAAGAAATTGGTCTAAAGTGAAACTTCGTTATGCGATTTCGCTAAGTTTGGGCTTAAAGGGGATGAAAATAGCTCATAAAATTTTGAAATTTGGCTTGCTTTCTTGTTTATCAAATGGGCATGCGAATCTTTGATCAAATTTCAATTTCAAGAAATTGTTCAAAAGTGAAACTCTGTCATGTAGTTTCGCTAGAGTTGGGCATAAACAGGGTCAAAATAGCTTGAAACGTTATGAAAGTTGGTGTGCACGCTTATTTATCAAATGATCATCTAAATCTATGATTAAATTGTTGTGAGAGTTGGTGTGCACAGTTTTCTATCAATTTGGCAGCCAAATCTATGATTAAATTTCAATACTAAGAAATTGCTCAAAAGTGAAACCTCCGTCGTCCATTTTCGCTAGGGTTAGGCTTAATGGTCCAAATAGCTCAAAATATTTCAAAAGTTTGTTTGCATGCTTTTCTATGAAATGAGCATGCAAATATATGATCAAACATCAATTCAGAGAAATTTTTCAAAAGTGAAACTATGTTGTGCGGTTTTGTTAGGGTTAGGCATAAAGGGGGTTAAAATAGCTCGAAATGTTGTGAAAGTTGGCGTGCACACTGGTCTATCAAACGGGCATCCAAATCTATGATCAAATTTAAATTTCAACAAGTTGGTCAAAAGTGAAACTCGTCACCCAGTTTCACTAGGGTTTGGCTTAAAGGAGGCAAAAATAACTCTGAACATGGTGAAACTTGGCGTTCACTCTTGTCTACCAAATGGGCATCTAAATCTATGATTAAATTTTAATTCTAAGAAATTGCTCAAAAGTGAAATTTCATTGTGTGGTTTCACCAAGGTTGGCCTTAAGGGGGTTGAAAATAGCTTGGAACACCACAAAAGTTGGTGTGCATGGTTTTCTATTAAATGGCCATCCAAATCAACGATCACATTTCAATTCCAAGAAATTGCTCAAAAGCGAAACTTTGTCATGTGGTTTCCCTAGTGTTGGGTTTAAAGTGTTAAAAGTAGCTTAGAATGTTAAAAATGTTGGCATGTATGCTTGTTTATCCCATCTGCATCCAAATTTATGACCAAATTTTAATTTTGAGAAATTAGTCAAAAGATAAACTCCATTCCGCAGTTTCACTAAGGTTTGGCTTAAAGGAGGTGAGAATAGCTATAAACATCGTAAAAGTTGGCATGCACTCTTATCTACTGAATGGGCATCTAAATATATGATCAAATTTTAATTCTGAGAAATTGGTCAAATGTGAAACTTCGTTGTGTGGTTTCACAAAGGATGGGTTTAAAGGAGTTGAAATTAAATTGGAACACTGCTAAAGTTGGCCTGCATGTCTATCAAACGGGTATGCAAAGCTATAATCAAATTTCAATTCCAAGAAGATAGTCAATATTGAAACTTCGTCATGCAGTTTCGCTAGTGTTTGGTTTAAAGGAGGTGAACATAGCTATGAACATCGTGAGATTTGGTGAGCACTCTTATCTTCCAAATGGTCATCAAATTTTAATTCCAAGAAATTGGTCAAAAATGAAACTTCGTCATGCGATTTCACTAAGTTTCGGCTTAAAAGAGGTGAAAATAGTCCGTGACATCACGAATTTGGTGTGCATTCTTGTCTATCAAATGGGCATCCAAATCTATGATCAAATTTCAATTCCAAGAAACTGTCCACAAGTGAAACTTCGTTGCACGGTTTCGCTAGCGTTGACCTTAAATGAGGTCAAAATATCTTGGAACGTTGAGAAAGTTGGTGTGCACGCTTGTATATCAAACAGGAAACCAAATCTATCATTAAGTTTTAGTTTTGAGAAGCTGTTCAAAAGTGAATCTTCGCCATTCGACTTCCCTAGGATTTTCCTTAAAGGAGGTGAAATAGCTCTTAACATGGTGAAAGTTTGCGTGCACGCTTGTCTACCAAATGGGAATCTAAATCTATGATTGAATTTTAATTCTGAGAAATTGGTCAAAAGTGAAACTCGATAGTGCAGTTTCACTAGGGTTGGGCTTAAAGGGGGTGAAAATAGCTCATAACGTTGTGAAAGTTGGTGTACAGCTTGTCTATCAAATGGGACTCCAAATGTATTATCCAATTTCAATTACGAGAAATTGCTCAAAATTGAATTCTAAGCTATTTTGACCCCCTTTAAGCCCAACCCTAGCGATACCGCACAATGGAGTTTCTCCCTCTTTGTGTTTTTTTACAATGGCTAGATTTAAAAAGTGTCTAAATAACTCTAAATATGGTGTAATTTTGAATGCATGCCTGTCCACCAAATGGTCATCTAAATCTATGATCAAATTTTAATTTTGGAGAAATTGGTCTAAAGGGAAACTCCATCTTGCAGTTTCACTAAGGTTGGGCTTCAAGGGGGTGAAATAGCTTAGAACGTCATGAAAGTTGGTGTGCACTATTGTCTATAAATTGGGCATTTAAATTTATTTTCAAATCTCAATTCCAAGAAATCACTCAAAATTGAAACTCCGTTGTACAGTTTCGTTAGGGTTGACTTGAAAGGGGTAAAAAAAGATCCAAATATTGTGAAAGTTGGTGTGCAAGATTGTTATCCAACGTGCATCCAAATCTATGATCATATTTCAATTCTGAGAAGTTGGTCAAATATGAAACTTTGTCATACAGGTTTTCTAGGGTTTAGCTTAACGGAGGTGAAAGTAGCTCTGAACATCTTGAAACTTAATGTGCACTCTTATATACCAAATGGGCATCTAAATCTATGATCAAATTTTTAATTAAGGGAAATTTGTCAAAAGAGAAACTTCATCGTGTGGTCCAACTAAGGTTTGGATTAAATGGGGCGAAAATAGCTCAGGACATCACAAAAGTTGGTGTTCAAGTTTGTCTTTGAATTGTGCATACAAATAAATGGTCAAATTTCAATTCCGAGAAATTGGTTAAAAGTGAAACTCCAATGTGTGATTTCACTAGGGTTGGGTTTAAAGAGAGTCAAAATAACTCAAAACATTGCGAAAGTGGGCGTGCATGCTTGTCTATCAAACGGGCATCCAAATCTACGATCAAATTTCAATTTCGAGAAGTTAGTCAAAAGAGAAACTTTGTTGTGCGATTTCGCTATGGTCTGGCTTAAAGGAGGTATAAATACCACTAAAAAATGGTGAAAGTTAGTGTGCATGCTTGTCTATCAAATGGCCATCTAAATCTATGATCAAATTTTAATTCCGATAAATTGGTCAAAAGTGAAACTTCATCGTTCAGTTTCGCTATGTTTGGGCTTAAATGGGGTGAAAATAGCTCAAAACATCACAAAAGTTGGCCTTCATGCTTGTCTATCAAATGGGCATCCAAATCTTTGATCAAATTTCAATTCCGTGAAATTGGTCAAAAGTGAAACTTTGTCATGCGGTTTCTCTAGGGTTGGGTTTAAAAGGGGTCAAAATAGCTTGAGCATTGCGAAAGTTGGCATGCACGCTTGTCAATCCATGTTCATTTAAATCTATGATCAAATTTTAATTCAGAGAAATTGGTCAAAAGAGACTTTGTCGTGCTATTTTGCTATGGTATGGCTTGAATGGGGTGAAATTAGCTCAAAACATCACGAAATTGGCTCAAAATGTCACGAAATTTGTCATGCACACTTGCCTATGAAATGGACATCCAAATCAATTATCAAATTTAATTCTGAGAAATTGATCAAAAGTGAAACTCCGTCATGCGGTTTCACAAGTGTTGGAATCAAAGTAAATAGCTAGGAACGTTGCGAAAGATGGCATGCATTTAAATATATAATCAAATTTTAATTCCAAGAAATTGGTCAAAAGTGAAACTCTGTCATACGGTTTCTCAAAGGTTTCGCTTAAAGGGGGTGAAAATAAGTTATAGCATCACAAAAGTTGGCACGCACACTTGTCCATCAAATGGGCATCCAAATCTATGATCAAATTTCAATTCAGAGAAATAGGTGAAAAGTGAAACCATTTCATGCATTTTTGCTAGGGTTGGGTTTAAAAGGGGTCTAAATTTCTCCAAACATGGCAGAAGTTGTAATGCATGCTTGTCTTCCAAATTGTCATCAAAATCTATGATCAAATTTTAATTCTGAGAAATTGGTCTAAGTGAAACTTTGTCATGTAGTTTCACTAAGGTTGGGCTTAAAGCGGGTGAAAATAACTTGGAACATCGCGAAAGTTGGCGTGCACACTTGTCTATCAAATGGGCATCCAAATCTATGTTCAAATTTCAATTCGAAGAAATTGGTCAAAAGTGAAACTTTGTTGTGTGTTTTCCCTAGGTTTCGGTTTAAAAGAAGTCTAAATAGCTCCAAACATGGAAGAAGTTTGAGTGCATGCTTGTCTACCAAATAGTCATCTAAATCTATGATCAACTTTTAATTTAAAGAAATTGGTCTAAAGTGAAACTTCGTTATATGGTTTCGCTAAGGTTGGGCTTAAAGGGGATGAAAATAGCTCGAAACATCGTGAAATTTGCCATGCTTTCTTGTTTATCAAATGGGCATGTGAATCTATGATCAAATTTCCATTTCAAGAAATTGTTCAAAAGTGAAACTCCGTCATGCAGTTTCACTAGAGTTGGGCTTAAAGGGGGTCAAAGTAGCTCGAAACGTTGCGAAAGTTGGCATGCACGCTTGTTTATCAAATGATCATCTAAATCTATGATTAAATGGTCATGAAAGTTGGTGTGCAAGCTTTTCTATCAATTGGGCATCCAAATCCATGATTAAATTTCAATACTAAGAAATTGCTCAAAAGTGAAACCTCCGTCGTGCGTTTTCGCTATTGTTGGGCTTAATGGTCCAAATAGCTCAAAATATTTCAAAAGTTGGCCACACTTTTCTATGAAATGAGCATGCAAATATATGATCAAACATCAGTTCAGAGAAATTAGTCAAAAGTGAAACTATGTTGTGTGGTTTCATTAGGGTTAGGCATAAAGGGGGTCAAAATAGCTCGAAATGTTGTGAAAGACACACTCGTCTACCAAACGGGCATCCAAACCTATGCTCAAATTTAAATTTCAACAAGTTGGGAAAAAGTGAAACTCGTCACCCAGTTTTTCTAGGGTTTGGCTTAAAGGAGGCGAAAATAACTTTGAACATGGTGAAAGTTGGCGTTCACTCTTGTCTACCAAATGGGCATCTAAATCTATGATTAAATTTTAATTATGAGAAATTGGTCAAAAGTGAAATTTCATCGTGCAGTTTCACCAAGGTTGACCTTAAGGGGGTTGAAAATATATTGAACACCACAAAATTTGGCATGCATGCTTTTCTATGAAATGGGCATCCAAATCAACAATCACATTTCAATTCCAAGAAATTGCTCAAAAGTGAAACTCCGTCGTGTGGTTTCCCTAGTGTTGGGTTTAAAGGGTTAAAACTAGCTCAGAATGTTAAAAACATTGGCTTGTATGCTTGTTTGTCCCATGTGCATCCAAATTTATGATTAAATTTTAATTTTGAGAAATTAGTCAAAAGATAAACTCCATTCCGCGGTTTCGCTAAGGTTTGGCTTAAGGGAGGTGAGAATAGCTCTAAACATCATAAAAGTTGGCATGCACTCTTATCTACCGAATGGGCATTTAAATATATGATCAAATTTTAATTCTGAGAAATTGGTCAAATGTGAAACTTCGTCATGTGGTTTCGCAAAGCTTGGGTTTAAAGGAGTTGAAATTAAATTGGAACATTGCTAAAGTTGTCATGCATGTCTATCGAACGGGTATGCAAAGCTATAATCAAATTTTACTTCCAAGAAGATAGTCAATATTGAAACTCCCTCGTGCGGTTTCACTAGTGTTTGGCTTAAAGGAGGTGAACATAGCTATGAACATCATGACATTTGGTGAGCACTCTTATCTACCAAATGGTCATCAAATTTTAATTCCAAGAAATTGGTCAAAAATGAAACTTTGTCATGCGATTTCACTAAGTTTCACTTTAAAAGGGGTGAAAATAGTTCGTGACATCATGAATTTGGTGTGCATGCTTGTCTATCAAATGGGCATCCAAATCTATGATCAAATTTTAATTCTAAGAAACTTTTCACAAGTGAAACTTCGTTGTACGGTTTCACTAGCATTGACCTTAAATGAGGTCAAAATAGCTTGGAACGTTGTGAAAGTTGGTGTTCACGCTTGTCTATCAAACGGGAAACCAAATCTATCATCAAGTTTTAGTTTCAAGATGCTGTTCAAAAGTGAATCTCTGCCATGCGATTCCCTAGGGTTTGGCTTAAAGGAGGTGAAAATAGCTCTTAACATGGTGAAGGTTTGTGTGCACGCTTGTCTACCAAATGGGAATCTAAATCTATGATTGAATTTTAATTCTGATAAATTGGTCAAAAGTGAAACTTGATAGTGCAGCTTCACTAAAGTTGCGCTTAAAGGGGATGAAAATAGCTCATAACGTCGTGAAATTTGGTGTCTAGGCTTGTCTATCAAATGGGACTCCAAATCTATTATCCAATTTCAATTACGAGAAATTTCTCAAAATTGAATTCTAAGCTATTTTGACCCCCTTTAAGGCCAACCCTAGCGATACCGCACAATGTAGTTTTACCCCCTTTGTGTGTTTTTACTATGGATGGGTTTAAAAAGTGTCTAAATAACTCTGAACATGGTGTTAGTTTGAATGCATTCCTATCTACGAAATGGTCATCTAAATGTATGATCAAATTTTAATTTTGGAGAAATTGCTCTCAAGTGAAACTCCATTGTGCAGTTTTGCTAAGATTGGGTTTCAAGGGGGTGAAATAGCTTGGAACATCATGAAAGTTGGTGTGCACTCTTATCTATCAAATGGGCATTCAAATTTATTTTCACTCAAAATTGAAACTCCGCCGTACGATTTCGACAGGGTTGGGATTAAAGGGGTCAAAATAGATCCAAATGTTGTGAAAGTTGGTGTGCAAGCTTGTTATCCAACATGCATCTAAATCTATGATCAGATTTCAATTCTGAGAAGTTGGTCAAATGTGAAACTTTGTGATGCGGGTTTGCTAGGGTTTGGCTTAAAGGAGGAACAAATAGCTCAGAACATCGTGAAACTTAGTGTGCACTCTTATATACCAAATGGGCATCTAAATCTATGATCAAATTTTAATTAAGGGAAATTGGTCAAAAGAGAAACTTCGTCATGTGGTCCAGCTAAGGTTTGGCTTAAATGGGGTGAAAATAGCTCAAGACATCGCGAAAGTTGGCGTCCATGCTTGTCTTCAAATTATGGACACAGATAAATGGTCAAATTTCAATTCCGAGAAATTGGTTAAAAGTGAAACTCCACTGTGTGATTTCACTAGGGTTGGGTTTAAAGAGAGTTAAAATAACTCGAAACATTGCGAAAGTGGGCATGCACACTTTTCTATCAAACGAGCATCCAAATCTACGATCAAATTTCAACTTTGAGAAGTTAGTCAAAAGAGAAACTTTGTCGTGCAGTTTCCCTGTGGTTTGGCTTAAAGGAGGTATAAATACCTCTGAAAAATGGTGAAAGTTAGCGTGCATGCTTGTCTACCAAATGGTCCTCTAAATCTATGATCAAATTTTAATTCCGACAAATTGGTCAAAAGTGAAACTTCATCGTGCAGTTTTGCTATGGTTGGGATTAAATGGGGTGAAAATAGCTCAAAACGTCGCAAAAGTTGGCATGCATGCTTGTCTATCAAATGGGCATCCAAATCTATGATCAAATTTCAATTCCGTGAAATTGGTCAAAAGTGAAACTCCGTTGTGCGGTTTCTACAGGGTTGGGTTTAAAACGGGTCAAAATAGCTCGAGCATTGCGAAAGTTGGCATGCACGCTTGTCAGTCTATGTTCATTTAAATCTATGATCAAATTTTAATTCCAAGAAATCGGTCAAAAGTGAAACTTCGTCATGCTATTTTGCTATGGTATGGCTTAAATGCGGTGAAATTAGCTCAAAACATCACGAAATTTGGCATGGATGCTTGCCTATGAAATGGACATTCAAATCAATGATTAAATTTAATTCTAAGAAATTGATCAAAAGTGAAACTCCATCATGTGGTTTTGCAATTGTTGGACTCGAAGGGGGTCAAAATAGCTAGGAACGTTGCGAAAGTTGGTGTGCATATAAATCTATAATCAAATTAAAGAATTGGTCAAAAGTGAAACTTCGTCATTTGGTTTCTCAAACGTTTGGCTTAAAGGGGGTGAAAATAAGTTAGAAAATCACAAAAGTTGGCGTGCACACTTGTCCATCAAAAGTTGGTGCGCACACTTGCTCCAAACATGGCAGAAGTTGTGGTGCATGCTTGTCTATCAAATTGTCATCAAAATTTATGATCAAATTTTAATTCTGAGAAATTGGTCTAAGTGAAAATTTGTCATGCAGTTTCACTAGGGTTGGGCTTAAAGGGGGTGAAAATAACTTGAAACATCATGAAATTCGGCGTGCACACTTGTCTATCAAATGGCCATCCAAATCTATGTTCAAAATGGTCAAAAGTGAAACTCTATTGTGTGTTTTTGCAAGGGTTGGGTTTAAAAGAAGTCTAAATAGCTCCAAACATGGAAAAAGTTGGAGTGCATGCTTGTCTACCAAATAGTCATCTAAATCTATGATTAAATTTAAATTTCAAGAAATTGGTCTAAAGTGAAACTTCGTTATGCAGTTTCACGAAGGTTGGGCTTAAAGGGGATGAAAATAGCTCGAAACATCGTGAAATTTGGAATGCTATCTTTTTTATCGAATCGGCATGTGAATCTATGATCAAATTTCAATTTCAAGAAATTGTTCCAAAGTGAAATTTCGTCATGCAGTTTCGCTAGAGTCGGACTTAAACGAGGTTAAAATAGCTCGAAACGTTGCGAAAGTTGGCGTGCATGCTTGTTTATCAAATGATCATCTAAATCTATGATTAAATTATCGTGAAAGTTGGCATGCATGTGTTTCTATCAATTGGGCATCCAAATCTACGATTAAATTTCATGACTAAGAAATTGCTCAAAAGTGAAACCTCCATCGTGTGTTTTTGCTAGGGTTGGGCTTAATGGTCCAAATAGCTCAAAATATTTCAAAAGTTGGCATGCATGCTTTTGTATGAAACGAGCATGCAAATATATGACCAAACATCAGTTCAAAGAAATTGGTCAAAAGTGAAACTATGTTGTACGGTTTCGTAAGGGTTAGGCATAAAGGGGGTCAAAATAGCTCGAAATGTTGTGAAAGTTGGCATGCACACTCATCTATCAAACGGGCATCCAAATCTATGATCAAATTTAGATTTCAAAAAGTTGGTCAAAAGTGAAACTCGTCGCCTTGTTTTTCTAGGGTTTGGATTAAAGGATGCGGAAATAACTGTGAACATGGTGAAAGTTGGCATTCACTATTGTCTACCAAATGGGCATCTAAATCTATGATTAAATTTTAAATATGAGAAATTGGTTAAAACTAAAATTTCATCATGCGATTTCCCCAAGGTTGGCCTTAAGGGGTTTAAAGGAGTTGAAATTAAATTGGACCATTGCTAAAGTTGGCCTGCATGTCTATCAAACGGGTATGCAAAGCTATAATCAAATTTCAATTCCAAGAAGATAGTAAATATTGAAACTCCCTCATGTAGTTTCGCTAGTGTTTGTCTTAAAGGAGGTGAACATAGCTATGAACATCATGAAATTTGGTGAGCACTCTTATCTACCAAATGCTCATCAAATTTTAATTCCAAGAAATTGGTCAAAAATGAAACTTCGTCATGCGATTTCACCAAGTTTCGGCTTAAAAGGGGTGAAAATAGTTCATGACATCATGAATTTGGTGTGCATGCTTGTCTATCAAATGGACATCCAAATATATGATCAAATTTGGTCAAAATAGCTTGGAACGTTGTGAAAGTTGGTGTGCATGCTTGTCTATCAAACGGGCAACCAAATCTATCATCAAGTTTTAGTTTCGAGAAGTTGTTCAAAAGTGAATCTCTGCCATGTGACTTCCCTAGGGTTTGGCTTAAAGGAGGTGAAAATAGCTCTTAACATGGTGACAGTTTGCATGCACGCTTGTCTACCAAATGGGAATCTAAATCTATGATTAAATTTTAATTCTGAGAAATTGGTCAAAAGTGAAACTCGATAGTGCAGTTTCACTAAGGTTGGGCTTAAAGGGGGTGAAAATAGCTCATAACGTCGTGAAAGTTGGTGTCTAGGCTTTTCTATCAAATGGGACTCCAAATCTATTATCCAATTTCAATTACAAGAAATATCTCAAAATTGAATTCTAAGTTATTTTGACCCCCTTTAAGCCCAACCCTAGCGATACCGCACAATGGAGTTTCACCCCCTTTGTGTGTTTTTACTATGGTTGGGTTTAAAAAGTGTCTAAATAACTCTGAACATGGTGTAAGTTTGAATGTAGGCTTGTCTACCAATCGGTCATCTAAATTTATGATCAAATTTTAATTTTGGAGAAATTGGTCTAAAGTGAAACTTCATCGTACGGTTTCGCTAAGGTTGGGCTTCAAGGGGGTGAAATAGCTTGGAATGTCATGAAAGTTGGTGTGCACTCTTGTCTATCAAATGGGCATTCAAATTTATTTTCAAATTTCAATTACAAGAAATCACTCAAAATTGAAACTCCATCGTACGGTTGTGAAAGTTGGTGTGCAAGCTTGTTATCCAACGCGCATCCAAATCTATGATCAGATTTCAATTCTGAGAAGTTAGTCAAATGTGAAACTTTGTCATCTAGGTTTTCTAGGGTTTGGCTTAAAGGAGGTGAAAATAGCTCTAAACATTGTGAAACTTAGCGTGCACTCTTATCTACCAAATGGGCATCTAAATCTATGATTAAATTTTAATTAAGGGAAATTGGTCAAAAGAGAAACTTCGTCGTGTGTTCCAGCTAAGTTTTGGCTTAAATGGGGTGAAATTAGCTCAGGACATCGCAAAAGTTGGCGTCCATGCTTGTCTTTGAATTGTGCATTCAAATAAATGGTCAAAATTCAGTTCTGAGAAATTGGTTAAAATTGAAACTCCACTGTGTGATTTCACTAGGGTTGGGTTTAAAGAGAGTCAAAATAACTTAAAACGTTGCGAAAGTGGGCGTGCACGCTTGTCTACCAAATGAGCATCCAAATCTATGATCAAATTTCAATTTTGAGAAGTTAGTCAAACGAGAAACTTTGTCATGCGGTTTCGCTATGGTTTGGCTTAAAGGAGGTATAAATACCTCTGAAAAATGGTGAAAGTTAGTGTGCATGATTCTCTACTAAATGGTCCTCTAAATATATGATTAAATTTTAATCCCGATAAATTGGTCAAAAGTGAAACTTCATCATGCGGTTTTTCTATGGTTGGGCTTAAACGGGGTGAAAATAGCTCAAAACATCGCAAAAGCTGGCCTGCATGCTTGTCTATCAAATGGGCATCCAAATCTATGATCAAATTTCAATTCCATGAAATTGGTCAAAAGTGAAACTCCGTCGTGCGGTTTCTCTAGGGTTGGGTTTAAAAGGGGTCAAAATAGCTTGAGTGTTGCGAAAGCTGGCATGCACGCTTGTCAATATATGTTCATTTAAATCTATGAGCAAATTTTAATTCCGAGAAATTGGTCAAAAGTGAAACTTCATCGTGCTATTTTCCTATGGTATGGCTTAAATGGGGTGAAATTAGCTCAAAACATCAAATTTAATTCTGAGAAATTGATCAAAACTAAAACTCCGTCTTGCGGTTTCGCAAGTGTTGGACTCAAAGGGGGTCAAAATAGCTAGGAACGTTCTGGAAGTTGGCGTGCATATAAATATGTAATCAAATTTTAATTCCCAGAAATTGGTTAAAAGTGAAACTCCGTCATTCAGTTTCTCAAATGTTTGGCTTAAAGGGGGGGAAGTAAGTTACAACATCACAAAAGTTTGCGCGCACACTTGTGCATCAAATGGGAATCCAAATATATGATCAAATTTTAATTCAGAGAAATAGGTCAAAAGTGAAACCATTTTGTGCATTTTTGCTAGGGTTGGGTTTAAAAGGAGTCTAAATTGCTCCAAACATGGTAGAAGTTTTAGTGCATGCTTGTTTGCGAAATTGTCATCAAAATTTATGATCAAATTTTAATTATGAGAAATTGGTCTAAGTGAAACTTTGCATGCACTTTCTCTAAGGTTGGGCTTAAAGGGGGTCAAAATAACTTGGAACATCATGAAAGTTGGCGTGCACACTTGTCTATCAAAGAAATTGGACAAAAGTGAAACTCTATTGTGTGTTTTCACTAGGGTTGGGTTTAAAAGAAGTCTAAATAGCTCTGAACATGGCAGAAGTTGGAGTGCATGCTTGTCTACCAAATAGTCATCTAAATCTATGATCAACTTTTAATTTCAAGAAATTGGTCTAAAGTGAAACTTCGTTATGCGGTTTCGTGAAGGTTGGGCTTAAAGGGGATGAAAATAGCTTTAAACATCGCGAAACTTGGCATTATTTCTTGTTTATCAAATGGGCATGTGAATCTATGATCAAATTTCAATTTCAAGAAATTTTTCAAAAGTGAAACTCTGTCATGCAGTTTCGCTAAAGTTGGGCTTAAACGGGGTCAAAATAGCTCTAAACGTTGCGAAAGTTGGCGTGCATGATTTTTTATCAAATGATCATCTAAATCTATGATTAAATTGTCACAAAAGTTGGCGTGCACACTTTTCTATCAATTAGGCATCCAAATCTTTGATTAAATTTCAATACTAAGAAATTGCTCAAAAGTGAAACCTCCGTTGTGCGTTTTCACTAAGGTTGGGCTTAATGGTCCAAATTTCTCAAAATATTTCAAAATTTGGTGTGCATGCTTTTCTATGAAATTGGTCAAAAGTGAAACTATATGATCAAACATCAATTCAGAGAAATTGGTCAAAAGTGAAACTATGTGTGTAGTTTCGTTAGGGTTAGGCATAAAGGGGGTCAAAATAGCTCGAAATGCTGTGAAAGTTGGTGTGCACACTCGTCTACAAAATGTGCACACTCGTGAAAGTTGGTTGAAAATAGCTTGGAACACCACAAAAAGTTGGCGTGCATGCTTTCCTATGAAATGGGCATCAAAATCAAGGATCACATTTTAATACCAAGAAATTACTCAAAAGTGAAACTCCGTCATGTGGTTTCCCTAGTGTTGGCGTGCATGCTTTCCTATGAAATGGGCATCCAAATCAAGGATCACATTTTAATAGCCAAGAAATTGCTCAAAAGATAAACTCCATTCCGCGGTTTCGCTAAGGTTTGGATTTAAGGAGGCGAGAATAGCTCTAAACATCGTAAAAGTTGGCATGCACTCTTATCTACCAAATGGGCATCTAAATATATGATCAAATTTCAATTTTGAGAAATTGGTCAAATGTGAAACTTCGTCGTGTGGTTTCACAAAGGTTCGGTTTAAAAGAGTTGAAATTAAATTGGAACATTGCTAAAGTTGGCCTGCATGTCTATCAAACGGGTATGCAAAGCTATAATCAAATTTCAATTCCAAGAAGATAGTCAATATTGAAACTCTGTCGTGCGGTTTCACTAGTGTTTGGCTTAAAGGAGGTGAACATAGCTATGAACATCATGAAATTTGGTGATCACTCTTATCTACCAAATGGTCATCAAATTTTAATTCCAAGAAATTGGTCAAAAATGAAACTTCATCATGCGATTTCACTAAGTTTTGGTTTAAAAGGGGTGAAAATAGTTCGTGACATCATGAATTTCGTGTGCATGCTTGTCTATCAAATGGGCATCCAAATCTATGATCAAATTTCAATTCCAAGAAACTGTTACAAGTGAAACTTTGTTGCACGGTTTTTCTAGTGTTGACCTTAAACGAGGCCAAAATAGCTTGGAACGTTGCGAAAGTTGGTGTGCACGCTTGTCTATCAAATGGGCAACCAAATCTATCCTCAAGTTTTAGTTTCAAGAAGCTATTCAAAAGTGAATCTTCACCATACGATTTCCCTAGGGTTTGGCGTAAAGGAGGTGAAAATAGCTCTTAACATGGTGAAAGTTTGCGTGCACGCGTGTCTACCAAATGGGAATCTAAATCTATGATTGATGTTATAGAGAGAAATTCCTATGGCTTGGGGTATGACAACAAACAGATTAACTCCAGAAATCAATCCTTTCCTATATGCAAGAGAAACCAAATATCTAACACTAAAGGATCTCGATTTGTACCTTATTCTGGATGGTTGATAAGCATGCTATATATAATTGTGTTAGGCCTACTCTAGCATATATAATCAATAACATATAAGCCTTTAAAATCATCCATGGATCAAATACTCATTTAAATACACATTATTGGACAGGAAAAGATATTTCTATTGATATAAAACAGAGATTACAATAGTGACAAACTCTATCGGTAGGTCTGCGAATCGGAGAAACTGAGTCCGCCACTTGGGCCTCCACCACTTCAATCCTCCATCTCTCAATAACAAGCTCACAAGCAAAAGTCAAGCTTGGGAAGAACACAAAGTTCTCCAAGGGACAAAGAGATGTAGACTCAAGTATAAGCTCCGGCAACAATGGACTATAGGTTTCTTGCTCTTCAATTCCTCCCCTTTCAATGTATCCAAAGGGTTCCTTATATAGCTCTTCAATGGGGTAATGGAAGATCAAATCCGAGCGATCTCAAGGAATATGGAAGGCCAAGAGACAAGTGATTTGGATTCACATCAAGGAAAACTCCAAAATAATTTGGCCTTATGCACACATCTCGATGTACGCGGGTTTAAGGGTCAAATCCGTGCATATACGCGAGAAAGGGATTAAAAGTCATGTATGGAAATTATTGCATGTTTTTAGGGATGATCTTGGAAACATCAAAGGTACAAAAATGGTCCATGGGGTCTAAAGAGTCTGCAGAGGGACAGGGAAGGCCATAAAGGTGTGATTCACCATGTGTGGTAAAATTAGTTGTAACGGATGCCCCCTAATGTGTGAGGTTAGAGGGGTCATACGATGGCCGAAATACATTATAAGTCCATCCTGGAAGTGGAGTGATGAATAAACCAATGGAAGAACCAGCCATCCAATCAGTACAATAAAATGATCAAACTCTGCACATAATTGCAAGTAGATGTAGCAGTCCCGGATACATAAGAGTACAATGGCCATTAATAGGCATGATACAAAATATGACATGTGTGGTCATCACCATGTACAATATAGATAGATCAGAATCTCCATGATGAATATATACAAAGGATCAAGATCTCCATGAAAACTGAAGATATATAATGGATCAAGATCTCCATAATGGCTGGAAATATCTGACATATACTGAAATCAAGTCATGAGAGCTGAAATCTAATGAACACTGGCATGATCAATGAGGTATCATATAAGAGATGCCACCAATCTAGAAGGTCTTATACACAAACCGCTACGAGTACATGTCCTACTATGTGAATAGAGGTGTCGAGGTCGAACATAGTAGTCCATCGTATGATTACCGACCAATGATGTATACCGTTAACAGACGCAAGATCAACCACCAATAATGAAAATGGGAATCAAGGTACTAGAGTGAAAACTAAAAAGTGTGAATAAATGTGTTGAGGTCAAACATTTGAGAGAATCCATCGATTAGGAGACATTGATGTATTCCCAAAAAATATCGATGGTGAGAGAACCTGCCATTGATGACTACAAATCTCAAGGCACTCAAAAATGAATCTAGATTCCTATCCCAGAATCAATGATTTAAAGTCGATGGGATGAAATCCACTAGAAGGAGGGCATTAAGGCATGCCCCATCATCCAACATGAGGTACTTAGCAAATCTGTATAATGTGGAAGGAATCGATCATAATGTGCACAAACCAGTAACTGTACCGGTAATGGCTGACATGCAAAGTGAAGATAACTAAGGAATGGTCGACTTAGGTTTCAACTTCCTTCAAACAAGAGCATAAAGGAAAATGGTGATTGAATGTAGGTAGCATAAACTCGACATACAAAAATCAGACATCTCTGCGACATAGGAGGCGTCGACAGAGGCTCCATAGGGACTAGAAGCTTAACCAGTTGGTGGAGATAAACTCAGATAAACAAGTACAGCTCCTAAATTCAAACTACTAACGCAACCAATAGATGTGATATACAATGCTCTATTCGAAGGTGACACGACTCGACTGCTGCCAAAGATAACATCTTTTCTTGTCCGGCTTTTTGGTTTTTTTATTTTTTTTCTTAGACTTTTTCAAATATTTGAAAAGCTTGAAAAAGAATAAAATCGCTTTAAAGTTACATACTAGGAAGAGACGAGTGTCAAATGGGCAAACAAACTAGTTCCAAGTAGTGAAACATACCTATGCTCCAATGCAAGGACATATGTGTAAGACAGCAACACTCGAGGGAAAGTCCCCTCCTGGTAAAAATAGGGAATCAAGCTGCAAAGGATATATAAAATGGCTCTGCATGGCTAGACATGAGACAAGCACAGCCTATATGGATGATACTCAAAGTCAGGGAATCCAACATAAGGCTCAATGAGGTAGGCAAAGCTCATGATAATGCAATTACAACTTGACATAAGGGAGTCTTAGGGAAACAGACCAGTAAAAAGATCAATAGGACTATGAGGCTCTTGCGAAATGACATGGCAGTACTATACAATGGACTCCCACGCCCTAAAGGACAAACTATCGGCATGGGTACCAAATGCAAACAAGGAGCTAACCAAGGTAACCATTTAAGGTCAAGCTCTACCATTCAGATCATGTCACTTCTAAAACAGCAAGAAGGTTCCATGATAGGATAGAATGGGTTCGTACCTAAGGTTATAATGAAATGGTCATAAGGTCATGCAAAATACAAATGAAGGTGAAATTTAACCTATATGCTAGTTTAAACATCATACCTGAAATCAGCACGAACAGGTCAAAACAACGGTCGAAACGACACTCAAAATAGTCTCCTACATCATCATGTTAGTTAAAAACATTTCAAAAGGGTCAGAAACGATTCAAAACTATAGAAAGGGGGTAAAAATTTTCAAAAATTTGAAATTTTTTCGATAAATAGTAAAAAATTCAAAAATTATATATCATTTGAAATTTTTACCCAATTGAGCTCAGAACTTCAAACGTGAATTACGGGAGTTTCGTCTGGAGAAATTCGACACCGTTTTTTCCAGGTAACTTCCCATGCCCTGCTCTTCCATTTGCATGTAAATTTTTTCAATTTCCATGGTCAAAATCAATTTCTAGGCCGATCTAAGATGGTCGCTTCGGCCCACGTGGAAATTGGGGCTTTTTTCGCATATAGGGCTGGTTATACGCAGAAAAATCACCCAAACCCATGTACATATGCAGTTGTTTTGCAAACAGTCATGTATATGGCTATGTTTATGGTTTTTTAAGGCAAATATTGACCAAAACTTAATTTAAATGTGCAGGATGGTTCTAGAATGGAAGGAGAGGGAACATGGGGATGTAGAAGAAGCTGTACGGGGTGATCTAACGGCTCAAGAAGATCTACGTGAATGTGGGCTATATAAGTTTTGGTGTCTTGACAGCCTAAGGGTTAAACCAAGACTGCTGCAGATGCTAGTAGACTACTAGGATCCTGACTCGAAGTCTTTTCAGATCAACGGGATGTCCCTCACTATAGATGGGGAGGACATATATTTCATTACTGGATTGTCCCGAAGGGGAGAGGTAGTGAAACTATGCTCTCACGAGCCGGGAGGTGGCCTCACCATAGATGATTACATTGCGGTATACTATTTTTTGGACATGAAAAAGGTTGGGAGTCAAATCCTGACAAACTCCATACAGGTGCTTGGATTGAAAGCCATACTATTAGCACTCGGCAGGATAGTCGGTCTAGCATCACTCCACCAGGCCTCATGACCATTGATATTCTATGTAGTGGAGTACATGAGAACTATAGTTTATGACTAGAGCACTGCACTATTGATTTACATGAACCAGCAGCTCAGTGACTGCAAGACGGGTAGGGTACAAAACTTCAGTTTCCGCAGTATATTGAGCATGTTTATCTTTGAATGTGTTATGGGGCTAAGCCCTGAAGTTGCCATTCCTCCTCACAAGGTTCCAAATCCGACCCAATGACGTTGGGAAGATTCGATGCGCAGACTGGGCGGAGGTAGGTTGTCTAACCCCTACCTAGCTGATTTCTTTCCATGTTGGCAGTGGCAGATAGTTGCCATCGATGATTATCCCTATGCGAGGATAGATTATCATGGAGATCCTGACATGCCTCTACCACCAGGAGCAGCATACGGTGACATTGGTAGTGAATCCCGGCCGTCTTTTAAAAGTTTTTTGAGTTATTAATTTTTTTTGTGTTTTTTGATATATGGAACCAAAAGACATGCTTTTGTGTGATGACACATAGTGGAAATCTATCATATGTATGCAGATGTAGGACCACGGTGGCCTGGCGGTTTCCCTTGTCATAGAGGAAGGGGAAGAAGAGATTACATCATGGGTGTGGATGCGAAGCGGACGCTCTAAAGCATCCACACAAACTTTGTGCGGTTGACACATAGAGTACCCATGGCGCAAGTCGACGACTTTCCTGAGGCCATGCAACGTCAGGTGGTGGGTGTACGACAAGCATGGGTGTGGTTGTTTCGATGGATAGCTAGAGCCGTGGTGTGCTTACATGAGTAGAACCCCCCTCGTCCTCCATAGGCTTAGATACCTAGGAGTGATTCATTTTTGTACTACCGTGTATTATATTTTTGTGGCTTGGAAGCCCCATTTTTGTATTATGACACTTATGTATTATGATGTCACTTTTTGGATGTTTTATGATGATCGATTTATTTAGTTACATGTGCAAAAATGTATGTTTTTGATGTGCTTATGGTCTATGAAACAAATGCCAATATAACACATAGTTAGCATATGAGTCAGCAATTTGATTATAAATTCTTGAAACATGTATGTATGTTATGTTGTCAAATTGTCGTTCTAACAATTTCACACGTAAGAATATTTGTAATAATGTTGGATCCCTAACATGATACAAGCCATTAACCTGTGACACTACTAACTACGAATCAAGACGTACCTCAAGAGAGAGAACACCATGTGAAATGGCATCTCATAAAAGCTCAATAATGGCACTATACTCAACAACATTGTTTGAAGAGGGTTGTAAACATACGCCTCCTGAATACAATACCTGACCCATAGGAGTATAAATCACCCAAGCAGTAGAGGCTGAGTGTTGAGTGTGACGGCTAACACCATCAGTTAATCTTATATAGGTGGAAGACTCCATTGACATCTGCCATAAGAAACGAAAGCTAATCAACAAACCCGATCACCATAAGAAAAAAGCTAACTATGCAAAAAAATGTATAATAATATACAATGATCAGCCCTCGCTGAGGATCATGCATAGTACTTTTTAATATAGAGCCCATTTCTAGGCTCCACCAGGGCTATCCCGTCATAATCTACTAGCTCACAGGCACCCTTCTCTAACACACGTTTGACAACATAAGGACCATGCCACATGGGATTAAAATTTCCTACCCCCAAGGGTTCTTTAGCTTGATCCCACAAAATGACCAAATCTCCTTCACTAAACCTCCTCGGATAGATAGATTTATCATATTGGACCTTAACGCGACACGTATTTACCTTAAGAGCCACTAAGGCATCTCGTCGTTGCTCATCAAGCTGCTCTAAGTGGACCAAACACTCCTCTAATGTGGAAGTGTCTGGTAGGAGCTCTACAGCTAGCTTCAAAGAAGGGATTTTGTATTAAACCGAAAATACAGACTCCACTCCATGTACAAGCTGATATGGAGAAAAACAGGTGGCAGTCTTAACTGTGGTCCTATAAGCCCACAAAGCATGATATAACATAATATGCCAATTGGTCTTGCTTTATGCGATGGTTCATTGGAGAATGGACTTAAGTGGTTTGTTCACTACTTCAACCTGTCCATTCGCTTGAGGGTAATAAGAAGAGGAATGCTCCTACTTATACCCTAAATTCAAGGCCAACTCTTCCATAATTTGATTCTGAAAGTGCCTACCATGGTCAGTGATGAGCTCCTTCAAAATACCAAACCAAGTAATGATCTGGTTGAATATGAAATGTGTGGCTGTCTCACCATCGGATTTAACCATGGGCATACCCTCATCCCATTTCATGAAATAGTAAACAACCACTATAATATGATGATGCTCCCCAGTTGAAGCTGGGTTGCAATCCATGAAGTCAAGCCCCCACTTAGTGAAGGGAACGGCGGTGATAATTGGATGTAATGGGGTAGGACATGAGCGCATATTATCTGGCAAGGGTGAAACTTCTTGACCACATTGACACAATCTTTAAAGATCGACGGCCAGAAATAACCCGCTCTCAATATTTTTGGGGTTGTAGAAAGCCCTTATAAATGACCACCACACGCCCCTCCATGGCAATCATTCAGCAAAAGCTCAGCCTCCTCATGAGTTAAACAATGATATAGAATGGAATCTACCCCACAACGGTACAATGTGTTATCCACTATAAGGTAGTTCTTGGATACGTGATGTAACCGTCTTCATTTAACCCATGAAAGGTGAGTAGGGACCTTCAATGTTTGTAAATATATGATGATATCCCCATACCATGGATCCAAAGTTGAGATCAGGAAAATGTACTCATTGATAAACATATCTTCACAAACTTCCTCCTCCTCCTCACTTGGGAAATAAAAAAAAAACCTCCGCAAAAATCAATGATTTTTTTGATTTTGCCGAAATAAACTCGAGATCGAATTCTTGGAAGATGACAATCCACTTATTATACTTTCCACCGATCATCCTTATAGTGGGGACGAACTGAAATGGATTGACATGGGCTACCAACAAGATCTGGCGAAGGAGAATGTAGTGTCTCAATCTTTGAACTGCATAAACAGTAGCTAAGGAAAGTTTCTCCACATGGGAATAATGGATCTCCACATCTACACGGTTTCGACTAAAATAATATATGACATGCTCATGGAGCTCCTCATCCTCCTGAACCAAAACCATACCAATCGTCTCCATGGACGTGATCACATATAACAAAAAGTCATGGCTATAGTCGGGTGGACTAATCACGGGGTTCGATGCTAAGGCTCGCTTAAGAACATCAAAGGACACTTCTCTACCAAATGGTCATCTAAATCTATGATCAAATTTTAATTTTGGAGAAATTGGTCTAAACTGAAACTCCATCATGCGGTTTCAATAAGGTTGGGCTTCAAGGGGGTGAAATAGCTTGGAATGTCGTGAAAGTTGGTGTGCACTCTATCAATTGGGCATTCAAATTTATTTTCAAATCTCAATTCCAAGAAATCACTCAAAATTGAAACTCCATTGTAAGATTTCGATAGGGTTGGGTTGAAAGGGGTCAAAAAAGATCCAAGTGTTGTGAAATTTGGTGTGCAAGCTTGTTATCCAATGTGCATCCAAATCTATGATCAGATTTCAATTCTGAGAAGTTGGTCAAATGTGAAACTTTGTCATGCAGGTTTGCTAGGGTTTAGCTTAAAGGAGGTGAAAATAGCTCTGAACATCTTGAAACTTAACCTACACTCTTATATACCAAATGGGCATCTAAATCTATGATCAAATTTTTAATTAAGGGAAATTGGTCAATAGAGAAACTTCGTCATGTGGTCCAACTAAGGTTTGGCTTAAATGGGGTGAAAATAGCTTAGGACATCACAAAAGTTGGTGTCCACGCTTGTCTTTGAATTGTGCATCCAAATAAAAGGTCAAATTTCAATTCCGAGAAATTGGTTAAAAGTGAAACTCCACTGTGTGATTTCACTAGGGTTGGGTTTACAGAGATTCAAAATAACTCAAAACGTTGTGAAAGTGGGCGTGCATGCTTGTCTATCAAACGTGCATCCAAATCTACGATCAAATTTCAATTTTGAGAAGTTAGTCAAAAGAGAAACTTTGTCATGTGATTTCGCTATGGTAACAGCTTAAAGGAGGTATAAATACCACTGAAGAATGGTGAAAGTTAGCATGCATGCTTGTCTACCAAATAGTCATATAAATATATGATCAAATTTTAATTTTGACAAACTGGTCAAAAGTGAAACTTCATCATGCGGTTTCGCTATGTTTGGGCTTAAATGGGGTGAAAATAGCTCAAAACATCACAAAAGTTGGCCCGCATGCTTGTATATCAAATGTGCATCCAAATCTTTGATCAAATTTCAATTCTGTGAAATTGGTCAAAAGTGAAACTCTGTCATGCAGTTTCTCTAGGGTTGGGTTTAAAAGGGGTCAAAATAGCTCGAGCATTGCGGAAGTTGGCATGCACACTTGTCAATCCATGTTCATTTAAATCTATGATCAAATTTTAATTCTGAGAAATCGGTCAGAAGTGAGACTTCGTCGTGCTATTTTGCTATGGTATGGATTGAATGGGGTGAAATTATCTCAAAAAGTCACGAAATTTGTCCTGCACAATTGCCTATGAAATGGACATCCAAATCAATGATCAAATTTAATTCTGAGAAATTGATCAAAAGTGAAACTCCGTCATGCTATTTCGCAAGTGTTGGACTCAAAGGGGGTATAAATAGCTAGGAACGTTGTGAAAGATGGCGTGCATATAAATATATAATCAAATTTTAATTCCAAGAAATTGGTCAAAAGTTATGGCAGCATCTACAAGGTTTCGGCTCGAATAATATATGACATGCTCATGGAGCTCCTCATCCTCCTGAACCAAAACCATACCAATCATCTCCATGGATGCGGCCACATAAAGAAAAAAGTCATGGCTAAAGTTGGGTGGACTAATCACGGGGGTCGATGCTAAGGCTCGCTTAAGTGCATCAAAGGACTCCTGTGCTCGCTCATCCCAGCAAAAGGTAGTGTCCTTCTTCAAAAGACGCATAAAGCCTTTAGTCAAATTGGCAAAGTTAACCACGAATCTCTATAAGAAATTCACCATGCCTTGCAAACATTGAAGATGTCTAATGTTTCTCGGGGGAGACAATTGAAGTATTGCCTCAACCTTTAAGGGATCGACTCTTATACCCTCCTTGGAGACAATGAACCCTAATAAGCGACCAGACTTCACACAAAAGATGCACTTATGAGGATTTAACATAACCAAGTAATGGCAGCATATTTCGAAAACTAATCTCAAATGCTAGGAATGACGCATCCTCTGACGAGAATGAGCAGCAAGGTCATCCAAAAAGACTTCAATAATCGATTTGAGATCATGGAAGATCAAGGTCATAGCCCGCTAAAATGTGGCTCTGGCATTTTTAAGGCTGAAAGGCATCTTTCGATATGCAAAGGTACCCCAAGGACAAATAAATGCAATTTTATGTTGGTCCTCGGGTTTGATTTGGATCTGATTGTATTCGAAAAAGCTGTCCATAAAGGAAAATACCTCGTTTCTCGCACACTCATCCAAAATTTGATCAATAAATGGTGTGAGAAAATTATCCTTAGGACAGGCACGATTCAAGTCATAGAAATTAGTGCATATATGGATTGATCCCTACTTCTTATCAACCGGAATGGGGTTTGAAACCCACTCCGTCAAGGGAATGGGATAGATAAAATCGACATTCAACAGCTTTTCTATCCCATCCTTAATTGTGGGTGCTTTTCTAGGATTCACAGCATACAAGCATTGTCGAACAGGCTTCGCATTTGGATAGGTCTTGATTTCATGTTCGACAATACGAGGGTCGATACCTGGAATTTCCCCGTATGACCAAGTAAATATATCATGAAACTCTTTGAACAGCTCGGTATACTCTTGAATCTCAACATGGAAACATTCTGCCCTAATATAGACATTCTCAATATTGCCAGGATTGCAAGAGATATTGATAGGAATGGTAGGAGATATATTCTCCATGTTTCCATCAGTCATTGGACCAGGAGGGCTCAATGGAACCATGGGACTACCAATTGTCTCACTAAGAATCTCCCTAAATTCCTCACGCTCCAAATGGTCAAGCTCAGGAAGAAAATAAGATCTATGATGTAACTCTTCTCAAGGTGGTTCAACCCCAGACATGGCCTCAATAATAGCTTCATCTGATGGAAAAACACTATCAAGGAAATCATGTGCATGAGAAGACTCAACTACCTATTTAGGAAGCACATACGGGTCCTCCTCCTTCATCCACAAAGAGGAAGGACTAGGCTCTGCAACACATTGAAGATTCACTTGATATGTTTTCATTGCTGCAGGAAATGGCATGTCCATTTCGATAGGCTTATTCGAAGGACTCGATGAAGGAAGAATCCTTGGATCTTCCATATGGGTAGTGTGAAAAGACACCGAATTCAATGAAGATTAAGCCCCACTGAAACTAGACCCGATCATAAGAACAGGTGCAGGACAACTAAAGTTTCCCATAAGGGATGGATACATGCCAACACCCACACTCCCAGTTGCTAGCTGAGAATGATCGATAATTGGGATAAAGGTTCCCAATGATGCAATAACACTCAAATTTTTGAATGATGTCTGATCAATCATAACAATCTTCCCATTAAATGGAAAGCATACAACTCGAAATAGAGAAGAAGCTACGGCTTGCATACTATACATCCATATATATCCAATTCCTACCTAGTAACAGATTGTAATCAAGGGGCACATCAACCACCTCGACATCGATCGCGACGGTCTTCCATCCCAAACGGAATTTAAGAGAAGAAAGAATATCGTGCAGCTGAAACGATCTACCATCAAAGGTAGTCAACATGGTAGCAAATTTAGACAACTCAGGGGAACCCAAACCCTTCCAACACAACAAAGACATCATGGAAGCAGCAGTGCCTTCGTCAATCAGAGTGCACTTGATGATCATGTTAATACATTCTACATGAATCAAGAGAGGCAAGCGAGGCTGTAGTCCCGCGGTTTCAAATTTGATGATGAAGGAAGAGTTATCATCGTTAACATCAAGAGTAGAAAGCAAAGCCTTCCTTTTCTAAGGATAACTCTGAAGTACTTCAAGTGCAGACATCGCAAAAGGAGTGTGGCCCAAATCCTCAACAAATAAATAGTTATGGGTGACTCGGGCATTACGATTGTGCCCCGAACGCTTTAGGACTCCCTTAGGAATGCAAGGTGCAACTTCAGGTTTATCCATAGGGTTTTCAATATGCAAAGGACTCCCAAGTGGATTAGGTTCCTTTCAAAGTTCTAGTTGTGATGAACCATAGTCCTTCGCATGAGTCACAACCTTAGTAGCATGCACCATGTTGATGCAACCATGACCACTACTGGCTTCCAGTGGATCTTGATCTCCACCAGACTGATCATGGGTCCTCGAGTTCATGTTTTGATTATGGAGTAAAGGGTTGGTCAGCACGTCTAGGCCCTGTGCTATGAACCTCGAGGCATCTTCCATACAAGGGCACAAGTGAGTGAGGTGGTCATCCTTACATAATTTACAAGGAAACTTAACCTTATGTTTAGACTGCTTGTCCACTCAAGCATTGCAGGCATTCTTGTCATTAAAATTGGCATTTTCATTCCTATTCCCACCCTTATGATTGTTTTTACCCTTTTTCTTATTCCTTCCGGGTTGCTGGTTACCCTTCTGGTTTGATGATTGCACCGAAAGCACACTCACCATTTGGGTGGGTTGAGATGAAGCCATGGCTTGTCCAGAGGCAGATTGGTTGATAGACAATTGACTCACCTATTGCACAACTAAATCTGTAGGTTTGGTACTTGTACAACCAACAATGCCATTGGCATGTGGTCCAGGTTTGACCTTAGGGTCGAAACTAGAATGCAGAGCGTTAGGGATGATCTCATATAACAATCTGGATTTAGCATAAATCAAATCCAATTCTTGTGCCCTAAAAATGGCTTGTTCCTCCTTCTGAAATCTAGATCTAGAAACATCCTTCGTTATTTAAGGTAGTAACGATTTAAGGAACCACTCAAGGAGAAAGTCCAGCAGTATGAAGGCTTTAATCAATATCTTCTATCTACGCCACTCTTGGATATGGTCCAAGATATGCGTGGCTTTGTCTTTCCAAAATGTCGACAAGAGTTCTGTACCAATGTCATAATGCACCGGTAGCTGGAAGTGATTGAGAAAAGTCATAGCTAGGTCATCGAACAAGCATGCTATATATAATTTTTTTAGACCTACTCTAGAATATATAATCAATAACATATAAGCATTTAAAAGCATCCATGGATCAAATACTCATTTAAATACACATTATTGGATAGGAAAAGATATTTCTATTGATATAAAATAGAGATTACAATAGTGACAACCTCTATTGGCACGTCTACGAATTAGAAAAATTGAGTCCCCCACTTGGGCCTCCACCACTTCAATCCTCCATCTCTTGATAGCAATCTCACAAGCAAAACGCACGCTTGGAAAGAACACAAAGTGATCCAAGGAACACAGGGATGCAGACTCAAGTATAAGCTCTGGCAACAATGGAATATAGTTTTCTTGTTCTTCAATTCCTCCCCTTTTAATGTATCCAAAGGGTTCCTTATATAGCTCTTCAATGGGGTAATGGAAGGTTGAATCTGAGCGATCTCAAGGAATATGGAAGGCCAAGACACAAGTGATTTGGATCAAGATTAAGGAAAACTCCAAAATAATTTGTCCTTTTGCACACATCCCAATGTACACGAGTTTAAGGGTCAAATCCACGTATATATGGGAGAAAGGGATTAAAAGTCACATATGGCAATTATTGCATGTTTTTAGGGATGATCTTGGAAACATCAAAGGTACAAAAGTGGTCCATGGAGTCTAAAGAGTCTGCAAAGGGACAGAGAAGGCCATAAAGGTGTGATTCACCATGTGTGGTAAAATCAGCTGTAACAATTGAATTTTAATTCTGAGAAATTGGTCAAAAGTGAAACTCAATAGTGCAGTTTCACTAAGGTTGGGATTAAAGGGGGTGAAAATAGCTCATAACGTCGTGAAAGTTGGTGTCCAAGCTTTTCTATCAAATGGAAATCCAAATCTATTATCCAATTTCAATTACGAGAAATTGCTCAAAATTGAATTCTAAGCTATTTTGACCCCCTTTAAGCCCAACCCTAGCGATATCACACAATGGAGTTTCACCCCCTTTGTGTGTTTTTACTATGGTTGGGTTTAAAAAGTGTCTAAATAACTCTAAACATGGTGTAAGTTTGACTGCATGCTTGTCTACCAAATGGTCATCTAAATCTATGATCAAATTTTAATTTTGGAGAAATGGGTCTAAAGTGAAACTCCATCGTGCAGTTTCGCTAAGGCTAGGCTTCAAGGGGGTGAAATAGCTTGGAACATCATGAAAGTTCATGTGCACTCTTGACTATCAAATGTGCATTCAAATTTATTTTCAAATCTCAATTCCAAGAAATCACTCAAAATTGAAACTCCATCGTACGATTTCGATATGGTTGGGATTAAAGGGGTCAAAACAGATCCAAATGTTTTGAAAGTTGGTGTACAATGTTGTTATCCAACTTGCATCCAAATCTATGATCAGATTTCAATTATGAGAAGTTGGTCAAATGTGAAACTTTGTCATGTGGGTTTGCTAGGGTTTGGCTTAAAGGATGTGAAAATAGCTCTGAACATCATGTGCACTCTTATATACCAAATGGGCATCTAAATCTATGATCAAATTTTAATTAAGGGAGATTGGTCAAAAGAGAAACTTCGTCATGTGGTCCAGCTAAGGTTTGGTTGAAATGGGGTGAAAATAGCTCATGACATCGCGAAAGTTGGCGTCCATGCTTGTCTTTGAATTGTGCGTCCAAATAAATGGTCAAATTTCAATTCCAAGAAATTGGTTAAAAGTGAAACTCTACTGTGTGATTTCACTAGGGTTGGGTTTAAAGAGATCAAAATAACTCGAAACATTGCGAAAGTGGGCATGCATGCTTGTCTATCAAATGGGAATCCAAATCTACGATCAAATTTCAATTTCTAGAAGTTAGTCAAAAGAGAAACTTTGCCGTGTGATTTCACTATGGTTTGGCTTAAAGGAGGTATAAATACCTCTGAAAAATGGTGAAAGTTAGCGTGCATGCTTGTCTACCAATTGGTCATCTAAATCTATGATCAAACTTTAATTCTGACAAATTGGTCAAAAGTGAAACTTCATCATCCGGTTTCGCTATTGTTGGGATTAAATGGGGTGAAAATACCTCAAAACACCCCAAAATTTGGCCTACATGCTTTTCTATCAAATGGGCATCCAAATCTATGATCAAATTTTAATTTCGTGAAATTGGTCAAAAGTGAAACTCCGTCGTGCGGTTTCTCTAGGGTTGGGTTTAAAAGGGGTCAAAACAGCTCAAGCGTTATGAAAGTTGGCATGCACGCTTGTCAATCTATGTTCATTTAAATCTATGATCAAATTTTAATTCTGAGAAATCGGTCAAAAGTGAAACTTTGTCGTGCTATTTTGCTATGGTATGGCTTAAATGCAGTGAAATTAGCTCAAAACGTCACGAAATTTGGCGTACACGCTTGCCTATGAAATGGACATCCAAATCAATGATCAAATTTAATTCTAAGAAATTGATCAAACGTGAAACTCCATCATGCAGTTTTGCAAGTGTAGGACTTAAAGGGGGTCAAAATAGCTAGGAACGTTGCGAAAGTTGGCGTGTATATAAATCTATAATCAAATTTTAATTTTGAGAAATTGGTCAAAAGTCAAATTTCGTCATTCGGTTTCTCAAAGGTTTGGCTTAAAGGGGGTCAAAATAACTTAGAACATCACAAAAGTTGGCGCACACACTTGTCCACCAAATGGGCATCCAAATCTATGATCAAATTTCAATTCAGAGGAATAGGTCAAAAGTGAAACCATTTCGTGGATTTTTGCTAGGGTTGGGATTAAAAGGGGTCTAAATTGCTCCAAACATGGCGGAAGTTGTAGTGCATGCTTGTCTACAAAATTGTCATCAAAATCTATGATCAAATTTTAATTCTGAGAAATCGGTCTAAGTGAAAATTTGTCATGCAGTTTCACTAAGGTTGGGCTTAAAGGGGGTGAAAATAACTTGGAACATCGCGAAAGTTGGCGTGCACACTTATCTATCAAATGGCCATCCAAATCTATGTTTAAATTTAAATTCAAAGAAATTGGTGTAAAGTGAAACTCTATTGTGTGTTTTCATTTCCCTAGGGTTGGGTTTAAGAGAAGTCTAAATAGCTCTAAACATGGCAGAAGTTGGAGTGTATGCATGTCTACCAAATAAGCATCTAAATCTATGATCAACTTTTAATTTCAAGAAATTGGTCTAAAGTGAAACTTTGTTATGCGGTTTCGCCAAGGTTGGGCTTAAAGGGGATGAAAATAGCATCTTGGTGTGCTTTCTTGTTTATCAAATGGGCATGTGAATCTATGATCAAATTTCAATTTCAAGAAATTGTTCAAAAGTGAAACTCTGTCATGCAGTTTCGCTAGAGTTGGGCTTAAACGGAGTCAAAATAGCTTGAAACGTTGTGAAAGTTGGCGAGCATGCTTGTTTATCAAATGATCATCTAAATCTATGATTAAATTGTCATGAAAGTTGGCGTGCACACTTTTCTATCAATTGGGCATCCAAATCTATGATTAAATTTCAATACTAAGAAATTTCTCAAAAGTGAAACCTATGTCCTGTGTTTTCACTAGGGTTGGGCTTAATGGTCCAAATAGCTCAAAATATTTCAAAAGTTTGCATGCACGTTTTTCTATGAAACGAACATGCAAATATATGATCAAATATCAATTCAGAGAAATTGGTCAAAAGTGAAACTATGTTGAGCAGTTTCGTTAGGGTTACGCATAAAGGGGGTCAAAATAGCTCAAAATGCTTTGAAAGTTGGCGTGCACACTCGTATATCAAACGGGCATCCAAATCTATGATCAAATTTAAAGTTCAACAAGTTGGTCAAAAGTGAAACTCGTCGCCCTATTTTGCTAGGGTTTGGATTAAATGAGGCAGAAAAAACTCCAAACATGGAAGAAGTTGCCGTTCACTCTTGTCTACCAAATGGGCATCTAAATCTATGATTAAATTTTAATTCTGAGAAATTGGTCATAAGTGAAATTTCATCGTGCGGTTTCGCCAAGGTTGGCTTTAAGGGGGTTGAAAATAGCTGGGAACACCACAAAAGTTAGTGTGCATGCTTTTCTATTAAATGGGCTTCCAAATCAATGATCACATTTCAATTCTAAGAAATTGCTCAAAAGTGAAACTCCGTCGTGTGGTATCCCTAGTGTTGGGTTTAAAGGGTTAAAAGTAGCTTAGAATGTTAAAAACATTGGCGTGTATGTTTCTTTATCTCATGTGCATCCAAATTTATGATCAAATTTTGATTTTGAGAAATTAGTCAAAAGATAAACTCCATTCCACGGTTTCGCTAAGGTTTGGCTTAAAGGAGGTGAGAATAGCTCTAAACATTGTAAAAGTTGGCATGCACTCTTATATACTGAATGGGCATCTAAATATATGATCAAATTTTAATTCTGAGAAATTGGTCAAATGTGAAACTTCGTCGTGTGGTTTCCCAAAGGTTGGGTTTAAAGGAGTTGAAATTAAATTGGAACATGGCTAAAGTTGACCTGCATCTCTATCAAACGGGTATGCAAAGCTATAATCAAATTTCAATTCCAAGAAGATAGTCAATATTGAAACTCTGTCGTTCGGTTTCACTAGTGTTTGGATTAAAGGAGGTGAACATAGCTATGAAAACCATGAAATTTGGTGAGCACTCTTATATACCAAATGGTCATCAAATTTTAATTCCAAGAAATTGGTAAAAAATGAAACTTTGTCATGCGATTTCACTAAGTTTCAACTTAAAAGGGATGATAATAGTTCATGACATCACAAATTTCATGTCCATGCTTGTCTATCAAATGGGCACCCAAATCTATGATCAAATTTCAATTCCAAGAAACTTTTCACAAGTGAAACTTCGTTGCACGGTTTCGCTAGCGTTGACCTAAAACAAGGTCAAAATAGCTTGGATCATTGCGAAAGTTGGTGTGAATGCTTGTCTATCAAACGGGAAAGCAAATCTATCATCAAGTTTTAGTTTCGAGAAGCTGTTCAAAAGTGAATCTCCACCATGCGACTTCCCTAAGGTTTGGCTTAAAGGAGGTGAAAATAGCTCTTAACATGGTGAAATTTTACATGCATGCTTGTCTACCAAATGGGAATCTAAATCTATGATTGAATTTTAATTCTGAGAAATTGGTCAAAAGTGAAACTCGATAATGCAGTTTCACTATGGTTGGGCTTAAAGGGGGTGAAAATAGCTCATAACATCGTGAAAGTTGATGTCCAGGCTTGTCTATCAAATGGGACTCGAAATCTATTATCCAATTTTTAATTACGAGAAATTGCTCAAAATTGAATTCTAAGCTATTTTGACCCCCTATAAGGCCAACCCTAGCGATACTGCACAATGGAGTTTCACCCTCTTTGTGTGCTTTTACTATGGCTGGGTTTAAGTTTGAATGCATGCTTGTCTACCAAATGGTCATCTAAATCTATGATCAAATTTTAATTGGAAAAATTGGTCTAAAGTGAAACTCCGTCGTGCAGTTTCGCTAAGGTTGGGCTTCAAGGGGGTGAAATAGCTTGAAACGTCATGAAAGTTAGTGTGCACACTTGTCTATCAAATGGGCATTCAAATTTATTTTCAAATCTAAATTCCAAGAAATCACTCAAAATTGAAACTCTGTTGTATGGTTTCGATAGGTTTGGGATTAAAGGGGTCAAAACATATCCAAATGTTGTGAAAGTTGGTGTGAAAGCTTGTTATCCAACGCGAATCCAAATCTATGATCAGATTTCAATTTTGAGAAGTTGGTCAAATGTGAAACTTTGTCATGCGAGTTTGCTAGGGTTTGGCTTAAAGGAGGTGAAAATAGCTCTTAACATCAGGAAACTAAGCTTGCACTCTTATATACCAAATGGGCATCTAAATCTATGATGAAAGTTTAATTAAGAAAAATTGGTCAAAAGAGAAACTTCATCGTGTGGTCCAGCTAAGGTTTGGCTTAAATGGGGTGAAAATAGCTTAAGACATCGTGAAAGTTGGAATCCATGCTTGTATTTGAATTGTGCATCCAAATAAATGGTCAAATTTCAATTACAAGAAATTGGTTAAAAGTTAAACTCCACTGTGTGATTTCACTACGGTTGGGTTTAAAGAGAGTCAAAATGACTTGAAACGTTGTGAAAGTGGGCGTGCACGCTTGTCTATCAAACGAGCATCCAAATCTATGATTAAATTTCAATTTCGAGAAGTTAGTCAAAAGAGAAACTTTGTCGTGTGGTTTTGCTATGGTTTGGCTTAAAGGAGGTATAAATACCTCTGAAAAATGGTGAAAGTTAGCATGCATGCTTGTCTACCAAATGGTCATCTAAATCTATGATCAAATTTTAATTCCGGCAAATTGGTCAAAAGTGAAACTTCATCGTGCGGTTTCTCTATGGTTGAACTTAAATGGGGTGAAAATAGCTCAAAACATTGCAAAAGTTGGCCTGCATGCTTGTCTATCAAATGGGTATCCAAATCTATGTTCAAATTTCAATTCCGTGAAATTGGTTAAGAGTGAAACTTCATCATGCGGTTTCTCTAGGTTTCGCTTTAAAAGGGGTGAAAAGAGCTCGAGCATTGTGAAAGTTGGCATGCATGCTTATCAATCTATGTTCATTTAAATCTACGATCAAATTTTAATTCTGAGAAATCGGTCAAAAGTGAAACTTCGTCATGCTATTTTGCTATGGTATGGCTTAAATGGGGTGAAATTAGCTCAAAACATCACTAAATTTGGCATGCACGCTTGCCTATGAAATGGACATCCAAATCAATGATCAAATTTAATTCTAAGAAATTGATCAAAAGTGAAACTCCGTCATGCAGTTTCGCAAGTGTTGGACTTAAAGGGGGTTAAAATAGCTAGGAACGTTGCAAAAGTTGGCGTGCATATAAATCTATAATCAAATTTTAATTTCAAGAAATTGGTCAAAAGTGAAACTCTGTCATTCGGTTTCTCAAAGGTTTGGGTTAAAGGGGGTGAAAATAATAACTTAGAACATCACAAAAGTTGGCACGTACACTTGTCCATCAAATGGACATCCAAATCTATTATCAAATTTCAATTTAGAGAAATAGGTCAAAAGTGAAACCATTTCATGCATTTTTGCAAGGGTTGAATTTAAAAGGGGTCTAAATTGCTCCAAACATGGCAGAAGTTGTAGTGCATGCTTGTCTGCCAAATTGTCATCAAAATCTATGATCAAATTTTAATTCTGAGAAATTGGTCTAAGTGAAACTTTGTCATGCAATTTCTCTAAGGTAAGGCTTAAAGGGGGTGAAAATAACTTGGAAAATCATGAAAGTTGGCGTGCAAACCTGTCTATCAAATGGGCATTCAAATCTATGTTCGAATTTCAATTCAAAGAAATTGGTCAAAAGTGAAACTCTGTTGTGTGTTTTCGCCAGGGTTAGGTTTAAAAGAAGCCTAAATAGATCTGAACATGGCAAAAGTTGGAGTGCATGCTTGTCTACCAAATAGTCATCTAAATCTATGATCAACTTTCAATTTCAAGAAATTGGTCTAAAGTGAAACTTCATTATGCGGTTTCACCAAGGTTGGGCTTAAAGGGGATTAAAATAGCTCATAACGTCGTGAAAGTTGGTGTCCAGGCTTGTCTATCAAATGGGACTCCAAATCTATTATCCAATTTCAATTACAAGAAATTTCTCAAAATTGAATTCTAAGCTATTTTGACCCCCTTTAAAACCAACCCTAGCGATACCGCACAATGGAGTTTCACCCCCTTTGTGTGTCACTCCTCTAGTTGGGTTTAAAAAGTGTTGAAATAACTCTAAACATGGTGTAAGTTTGAATGCATGCTTTTCTAACAGATGGTCATCCAAATCTATGATCAAATCTTAATTTTGGAGAAATTGGTCTAAAGTGAAACTCCATCGTGCGGTTTCGTTAAGGTTGGGCTTCAAGGGGGAAAAATAGCTTGGAACATCGTGAAAGTTGGTGTTCACTCTTGTCTATCAAATGGGCATTCAAATTTATTTTCAAATCTCAATTCTAGGAAATCACTCAAAATTGAAACTACGTCGTACCATTTCGATAGGTTTGGGATTAAAGTGATCAAAACATATCCAAATGTTGTGAAAGTTGGGTGTGCAAGCTTGTTATCCAATGCGCATCGAAATCTATGACCAGATTTCAATTCTGAGAAGTTGGTCAAATGTGAAATTTTGTCATGCAGGTTTGCTAGGGTTTCGCTTAAAGGAGGGGAAAATAGCTTTGAAGATCGTGAAACTTAGCATGCAATCTTATATACCAAGTGGGCATCTAAATCTATGATCAAATTTTAATTAAGGTAAATTGGTCAAAAGAGAAACTTCATCGTGTGGTCCAGCTAAGGTTTGGATTAAATGGGGTGAAAATAGCTCATGATATCGTGAAAGTTGGCGTCCACAATTATCTTTGAATTGTGCATCCAAATAAATGGTCAAATTTCAATTCCAAGAAATTGGTTAAAGGTGAAACTCCGCTGTGTGATTTCACTAGGGTTGGGTTTAAAGAGAGTCAAAATAACTTGAAACGTTACGAAAGTGGGTGTGAACGCTTGTCTATCAAACGGGCATCCAAATTTACGATCAAATTTCAATTTTGAGAAGTTAGTCAAAAGAGAAACTTTGTCATGTGGTTTCACTATGGTTTGGCTTAAAGGAGGTATAAATACCTCTAAAAAATGCTGAAAGTTAGTGTACATTCTTGTCTACCAAATGTTCATCTAAATCTATGATCAAATTTTAATTCTGCTAAATTGGTCAAAAGCGAAACTTCATTGTGCGGTTTCGCTATGGTTGGGATTAAATGGGGTGAAAATAGCTCAAAACACCGCAAAAGTTGGCATGCATGCTGGTCTATCAAATGGGCATCCAAATCTATGATCATATTTCAATTCCGTGAAAATGGTCAAAAGTGAAACTCCGTCGTACGGTTTCTCAAGGGTTGGGTTTAAAAGGGGTCAAAATAGCTCGAGCGTTGCAAAAGTTGGCATGCACGCTTGTCAATCTATGTTCATTTAAATCTATGATCAAATTTTTATTCCAAGAAATCTGTCAAAAGTGAAACTTCGTTATGCTATTTCTCTATGGTATCGCTTAAATGGGGCAAAATTAGCTCAAAATGTCACGAAATTTGGTGTGCACGCTTGCCTATGAAATGGACATCCAAATCAATGATCAAATTTAATTTTGAGAAATTGATCAAAAGTGAAACTCTGTCATGCGGTTTCGCAAGAGTTGGACTTAAAGGGGGTCAAAATAGCTAGGAACGTTGCGAAAGTTCACGTGCAAATAAATCTATAATCAAATTTTAATTCCAAGAAATTGGTCAAAAGTGAAACTCCGTCATTCAATTTCTCAAAGGTTTGGCTTAAAGGGGGTGAAAATAACTTAGAACATCACAAAACTTGGCGCACACACTTGTCGATCAAATGGGCATCCAAATCTATGATGAAATTTCAATTCAGAGTAATAGGTCAAAAGTGAAACCATTTCATGCATTTTTGCTAGGGTTGGGTTTAAAAGGGGTCTAAATTGCTCCAAACATGGTGAAAGTTGTAGTGCATGCTTGTCTGCCAAATTGTCATCAAAATCTATGACCAAATTTTAATTCTGAGAAATTGGTCTAAGTGAAACTTTGTCATGCAGTTTCACTAAATTTGGGCTTAAAGGGGGTGAAAATAACTTGGAACATCGTGAAAGTTGGCGTGCACACTTGTCTATCAAATGGGCATCCAAATCTATGTTCAAATTTCAATTGGTCAAAAGTGAAACTCTGTTGTGTGTTTTTGCTAGCGTTGGGTTTAAAAGAAGTCTAAATACCTCTGAACATGGCAGAAGTTGGAGTGCATGCTTGTCTACCAGATAGTCATCTAAATCTATGATCAACTTTTAATTTCGGGAAATTGGTCTAAAGTGAAACTTCGTTATACGGTTTCGCTAAGGTTGGGCTTAAAGGGGATGAAAATAGCGAGGAACATCACGAAATTTGGCATGCTTTCTTGTTTATCAAATGGGCATGTGAATCTATGATCAAATTTCAATTTCAAGAAATTGTTCAAAAGTGAAACTCCGTCATGCAGTTTTGCTAGAGTTGGGCTTAAACAGGGTCAAAATAGCTCAAAACGTTGCAAAAGTTGGCGTGCACGCTTGTTTATCAAATGATCATCTAAATCTATGGTTAAATTTTCATGAAAGTTCACATGCACGCTTTTCTATCAATTGGGCATCCAAATCTATGATTAAATTTCAATACTAAGAAATTGCTCAAAAGTGAAACCTCCATCGTGCGTTTTCGCTAGGGTTGGGCTTAATGGTCCAAATAGCTCAAAATATTTCAAAAGTTGGTGTGCACACTTTTCTATCAAACAAGCATGCAAATATATGATCAAACATCAATTCAGAGAAATTGGTCAAAATTGAAACTATGTTGTGCGGTTTCGTTAGGGTTAGGCATAAAGGGGGTCAAAATAGTTCAAAATGCTGTGAAAGTTGGTATGCACACTCGTCTATCAAACAGGCATCCAAATCTACGATCAAATTTAAATTTCAACAAGTTGGTCAAAAGTGAAACTCATCGCCTGGTTTCGCTAGGGTTTGGCTTAAAGGAGGCGGAAATAACTTCGAACATGGTGAAAGTTGGTGTTCACTATTGTCTACCAAATGGGCATCTATTCTATGATTAAATTTTAATTCTGTGAAATTGGTCAAAAGTGAAATTTGATCGTTCGGTTTCGCCAAGGTTGGCCTTAAGGCAGTTGAAAATAGCTTGGAACACCACAAAAGTTGGCATGCATGATTTTCTATCAAAATGGGCATCCAAATCAATGATCACATTTCAATTCCAAGAAATTGCTCAAAAGTGAAACTCCATCGTGTGGTTTCCCTATTGTTGGGTTTAAAGGGTTCAAAATAGCTCAGAATGTTATAAACGTTGGCGTGTATGCTTGTTTATCCCATATGCATCCAAATTTATGATCAAATTTTAATTTCAAGAAATTAGTCAAAAGATAAACTCCATTCCGCAGTTTCGCTAAGATTTGGCTTAAAGGAGGTGAGAATAACTCTAAACATCGTAAAAGTTGCCATGCACTCTTATCTACCGAATGGGCATCTAAATATATGATCAAATTTTTATTTTGAGAAATTAGTCAAAAATGAAACTTCATCGTGTGGTTTCGCAAAGGTTGCGTTTAAAGGAGTTGAAATTAAATTGGAACATTGCTAAATTTGGCCTGCACATCTATCAAATGGGTATGCAAAGCTATAATCAAATTTTAATTCCAAGAAGATAGTCAATATTGAAACTCCGTCGTGCAATTTCACTAGTGTTTGGCTTAAAGGAGGTGAACATAGCTATGAACATCGTGAAATATGGTGAGCACTCTTATCTACCAAATGGTCATCAAATTTTAATTCCAAGAAATTGGTCAAAAATGAAACTTCGTCATGTGATTTCACTAAGTTTCGGCTTAAAAGGGGTGAAAATAGTTTGTGACATCATGAATTTGGTGTGCATCCTTATCTATCAAATGGACATCCAAATCTATAATCAAATTTCAATTCCAAGAAACTGTTCACAAGTGAAACTTCATTGCACGGTTTTGCTAGCGTTGACCTTAAACAAGGTCAAAATAGCTTGGAACATTGCGAAAGTTGGTGTGCATGCTTGTCTATCAAATGGGCAACCAAATCTATCATCAAGTTTTAGTTTTGAGAAGTTGTTCAAAAGTGAATCTCTGTCGTGCGACTTCCCTAGGGCTTGGCTTAAAGGAGGTGAAAATAGCTCTTACATGGTGACAGTTTGCGTGCACGCTTGTCTATGAAATGGGAATCTAAATCTATGATTGAATTTTAATTATGAGAAATTGGTCAAAAGAGAAACTCGATAGTGAAGTTTAACTAAGGTTGGGCTTAAAGGGGGTGAAAATAGCTCATAATGTCGTTAAAGTTGGTGTCCAGGATTGTCTATCAAATGGGACTCCAAATCTATTATCCTATTTCAATTATGAGAAAATGGTCAAAATTGAATTCAAAGCAATTTTGACCCCCTTTAATCCCAACCCTAGTGATACCGCACAATGGAGTTTCACCCCTTTGTGTGTTTTTGCTATGGATAGGTTTAAAAAGTGTCTAAATAATTCTAAACATGGTGTAAGATTGAATGCATGCTTCTCTACCAAATTGTCATCTAAATATGATCAAATTTTAATTTTGGAGAAATTGGTCTATAGTGAAACTCCATCGTGCGGTTTCACTAAGGTTGGGATTCAAGGGGGTGAAATAGCTTGGAACATCTTGAAAGTTGGTGTGCACTCTTATCTATCAAATGGGCATTCAAATTTATTTTCAAATCTCAATTCCAAGAAATCACTCAAAATTGAAACTCCGTAGTACGGTTTCGATAGGGTTGGGATTGAAGGGGTCAAAACAGATCCAAATGTTGCGAAAGTTGGTGTGCAAGCTTGTTATCCAACACGCATCCAAATCTATGATCAGATTTCAATTCTGAGAAGTTGGTCAAATGTGAAACATTGTCATGCAGGTTTGCTAGGGTTTGGCTTAAAGGAGGTGAACATAGCTCTGAACATCGTGAATCTTAGCGTGCACTCTTATATACCAAATGAGCATCTAAATCTATGATCAAATTTTAATTAAGGTAAATTGGTCAAAAGAGAAACTTCGTTGTGTGGTCCAGCTAAGGTTTGGCTTAAATGGGGTAAAAATAGCTCAGGAGATCGCGAAAGTTGGCGTCCAGGCTTGTCTTTGAACTGTGCATCCAAATAAATGGTCAAATTTCAATTCTAAGAAATTGGTTAAAAATTAAACTCCACTGTGTGATTTCACTAGGTTGGGTTTAAAGAGAGTCAAAATAACTCAAAACGTTGCGAAAGTGGGTGTGCACGCTTGTCTATCAAACGGGCATCCAAATCTACGATCAAATTTCAATTTCGAGAAGTTAGTCAAAAGAGAAACTTTGTCATGAGGTTTTGCTATTGTTTGGCTTAAAGGAGGTATAAATACCTCTAAAAAATGGTGAAAGTTAGCGTGCATGCTTGTCTACCAAATGGTCATCTAAATCTAAGATCAAATTTTAATTCCAGCAAATTGGTCAAAAGTGAAACTTTCATCGTGCAGTTTCGCTATGGTTGGGCTTAAATGGGATGAAAATAGCTTAAAACATCACAAAAACCGGCCTGCATGCTTGTCTATCAAATGGGCATCCAAATCTATGATCAAATTTCAATTCCATTAAATTGGTCAAAAGTGAAACTCCGTCATGCGGTTTCTCTAGGGTTGGGTTTAAAAGGGGTCAAAATAGCTCGAGCGTTGCAAAAGTTGGCATGCACGCTTGTCAATCTATGTTCATTTAAATCTATGATCAAATTTTTATTTCGAGAAATAAGTCAAAAGTGAAACTTTGTCGTGCTATTTTGCTATGGTATGGCTCAAATGGGGAGAAATTAGCTCAAAACGTCACGAAATTTTGCGTCGACGCTTACCTATGAAATGGACATCTAAATCAATGATCAAATTTAATTCTGAGAAATTGATCAAAAGTGAAACTCTGTCATGCGGTTTCGCAAGTGTTGGACTTAAAGGGGGTCAAAATAGCTAGGAACATTGCGAAAGTTGGTGTGCATATAAATCTAGAATCAAATTTTAATTTTGAGAAATTGGTCAAAAGTGAAACTCTGTCATTCAGTTTCTCAAAGGTTTGGCTTAAAGGGGATGAAAATAACTTAGAACATCACAAAAGTTGGCGCACACACTTTTCCATCAAATAGGCATCCAAATCTATGATCAAATTTTAATTCAGAGAAATAGGTCAAAACTGAAACCATTTCATGCATTTTTGCTAGGGTTGGGCTTAAAAGGGGTCTAATTTCTCCAAACATGGTGGAAGTTGTAGTGCATGCTTGTCTGCCAAATTGTCATCAAAATCTATGATCAAATTTTAATTTTGAGAAATTGATCTAACTAAAAGTATGTCATGCAGTTTCGCTAAGGTTGGGCTTAAACGGGGTGAAAATAACTTGGAATATCATGAAAGTTGGCATGCACACTTGTCTATCAAATGGGCATCCAAATCTATGTTCAAATTTCAATTCGAAGAAATTGGTCAAAAGTGAAACTCTGTTGTGTGTTTTCACTAGGGTTGGGTTTAAAAGAATTCTAAATAGCTCCGAACATGGAAGAAGTTGGAGTGCATGATTGTCTACCAAATAGTCATCTAAATCTCTGATCAACTTTTAATTTTGAGAAATTGGTCTAATGTGAAACTTCGTTATGTGGTTGAGCTTAAAGGGGATGAAAATAGCTCGAAACATCGCAAAACTTGGCGTGCTTTCTTGTTTATCAAATGGGCATGTGAATCTATGATCAAATTGCAATTTCAAGAAATTGTTCAAAAGTGAAACTCCATCATGCAGTTTCGCTAGAGTTGGGCTTAAACGGGGTCAAAATAGCTCGAAACATTGTGAAAGTCGGTGTGCACGCTTGTTTATCAAATGATCATTTAAATATATGATTAAATTGTCATTAAAGTTGGTGTGCATGCTTTTATATCAATTGGGCATCCAAATCTATGATTAAATTTCAATACTAACAAATTGCTCAAAAGTGAAACCTCCGTCATGCGTTTTCGCTAGGGTTGGGCTTAATGGTCCAAATAGCTCAAAATATTTCAAAAGTTGGCATGAATGCTTTTCTATGAAATGAGCATGCAAATGTATGATCAAACATCAATTTAGAGAAATTGGTCAAAAGTGAAACTATGTTGTGCGGTTTCGTTAGGGTTAGGCATAAAGAGGGTCAAAATAGCTCGAAATGCTATGAAAGTTGGCGTGCACACTCGTCTATCAAACGTGCATCCAAATCTATGATCAAATTTAAATTTCAACAAGTTGGTCAAAAGTGAAACTCGTCGCCCGATTTTGCTAGGGTTTGGCTTAAAGGAGGCAGAAATAACTCCAAACATGGTGAAAGTTGGCGTTCACTCTTGTCTACCAAATGGGCATCTAAATCTATGATTAAATTTTAATTCTGAGAAATTGGTCAAAAGTGAAATTTCATTGTGCGGCTTCACCAAGGTTGGCCTTAGGGGGGTTGAAAATATCTTGGAACACCACAAAAGTTGGTGTGCATTCTTTTCTATGAAATGGGCATCCAAATCAACGATCTATTTCAATTCCAAGAAATTGCTCAAAAGTGAAACTCCGTCGTGTGGTTTCCCTAGTGTTGGGTTTAAAGGGTTAAAAGTAGCTCAAAATGTTAAAAACGTTGATGTGCATGCTTGTCTATCAAATGGGCATCCAAATGTATGATCAAATTTCAATTCCAAGAACTGTTCACAATGGAAACTTCATTACACGATTTTTCTACCGTTGACCTTAAACGAGGTCAAAATAGTTTGGAACGTTGCGAAAGTTGGTGTGCACGCTTGTCTATCAAATGGGTAACCAAATCTATCATCAAGTTTTAGTTTCAAGAAGTTGTTCAAAAGTGAATCTCTGCCATGCGACTTCCCTAGGGTTTGGCTTAAAGGAGGTGAAAATAGCTCTTAACATGGTGACTTCCCTAAGGCATGCACGCTTGTCTACCAAATGGGAATCTAAATCTATGATTGAATTTTAATTCTAAGAAATTGGTCAAAAGTGAAACTCGATAGTACAGTTTCACTAAGGTTGGGCTTAAAGGGGGTGAAAATAGCTCATAACGTCGTGAAAGTTATTGTCCAGACTTGTCTATCAAATGGGACTCCAAATCTATTATCCAATTTCAATTACGAGAAATTGCTCAAAATTGAATTCTAAGCTATTTTGACCCCCCATTAAGCCCAACCCAAGCGATACCGCACAATGGAGTTTCACCCGCTTTGTGTGTTTTTGCTATGGCTGGGTTTAAAAAGTGCTTAAATAAATCTAAATATGGTGTAAGTTTGAATGCATGCTTGTCTACAAAATGGTCATCTAAATCTATGATTAAATTTTAATTTTGGAAAAATTGGTCTAAAGTGAAACTCCATCATGCGGTTTCGCTAAGGTTGGGCTTCAAGGGGGTGAAATAGCTTGGAATGTCATGAAAGTTGATGTGGACTCTTTTATATCAAATGGGCATTCAAATTTATTTTCAAATCTCAATTCCAACAAATCACTCAAAATTGAAACTCCGTCGTATGGTTTCGATAGGGTTGGGATTAAAGGGGTCAAAACAGATCCAAATGTTGTGAAAGTTGGTGTGCAAGCTTGTTATCCAACGCACATCCAAATCTATGATCAAATTTCAATTCTAAGAAGTTGGTCAAATGTGAAATTTTGTCATGTGGGTTTGCTAGGATTTGGCTTAAAGGAAGTGAAAATAGCTCTGAACATCGTGAAACTTGTGCACTCTTATATACAAAATGGACATCTAAATCTATGATCAAATTTCAATTAAGGGAAATTGGTCAAAAGAGAAACTTCGTCGTGTGGTCCAGCTAAGGTTTGGCTTAAATGGGGTGAAAATAGCTCAAGACATCGCGAAAGTTGGCGTCCACACTTGTCTTTCAACTGTGCATCCAAATAAATGGTCAAATTTCAATTCCGAGAAATTCGTTAAAAGTGAAACTCCACTGTGTGATTTAACTAGGGTTGGGTTTAAAAGAGAGTCAAAATGACTCGAAACATTGCGAAAGTGGGTGTGCACACTTGTCTATCAAACAGGCATCCAAATCTATGATCAAATTTCAATTTCGAAGTTAGTCAAAAGAGAAACTTTGTCATGCGATTTCGCTATGGTTTAGCTTAAAGGAGGTATAAATACCTCTAAAAAGTGGTGAAAGTTAGCGTGCATGCTTGTCTACCAAATGGTTATCTAAATCTATGATCAAATTTTAAATCCATAAAATTGGTCAAAAGTGAAACTTCATTGTGCGATTTCGCTATGGTTGGGCTTAAATGGGTTGAAAATAGCTCAAAACATCGCAAAAGTTGGCCTGGATGCTTGTCTATCAAATGGGCATCCAAATCTATGATCAAATTTCAATTCTGTGAAATTGGTCAAAAGTGAAACTCCGTTGTGCGGTTTCTCTAGGGTTGGGTTTAAAAGGAGTCAAAATAGCTCGAACGTTGTGAAAGTTGGCATGCACGCTTGTCGATCTATGTTCATCTAAATTTTAATTCTGAGAAATCGGTCAAAAGTGAAACTTCGTCGTGCTATTTTGCGATGGTATGGCATAAATGGGGTGAAATTAGCTCAAAACGTCACGAAATTTGGCGTGCACGCTTGCCTATGAAATGGACATCCAAATCAATGATTAAATTTAATTATGAAAAATTGATCAAAAGAGAAACTCCGTCATGCAGTTTCGCAAGTGTTGGACTTAAAGGGGGTCAAAATAGCTAGGAACATTGTGAAAGTTGGGGTGCATATAAATCTATAATCAAATTTTAATTACGAGAAATTGGTCAAAAGTGAAACTCCGTCATTCGGTTTCTCAAAGGTTTGGCCTAAAGGGGGTGAAAATAACTTAGAACATCACAAAAGTTGGCGCACACACTTGTCCATCAAATGGGCATCCAAATCTATGATCAAATTTCAATTCAGAGAAATAGGTCAAAAGTGAAACCATTTCGTGCATTTTTGCTATGGATGGGTTTAAAAGGGGTCTAAATTGCTCCAAACATGGCGGAAGTTATAGTGCATGCTTGTCTGCCAAATTGTCATCAAAATCTATGATCATATTTTAATTCTGAGAAATTCGTCTAAGTGAAACTTTGTCATGCAGTTTCACTAAGGTTGGGCTTAAAGGGGGTGAAAATTACTTGGAACATCATGAAAGTTGGTGTGCACACTTGTGTATCAAATGGGCATCCAAATCTAAAATTGGTCAAAAGTGAAACTTTGTTGTGTGTTTTCACTAGGGTTGGGTTTAAAAGAAGTCTAAATAGCTCTGAACATGGAAGAAGTTGAAGTGCATGCTTGTCTACCAAATAGTCATCTAAATCTATGATCAACTTTTAATTTCAACAAATTGTTCTAAAGTGAAACTTCGTTATGTGGTTTCGCTAAGGTTGGGCTTAAAGGGGATGAAAATAGCTCGAAACATCACAAAATTTGGCATGCTTTCTTATTTATCAAATGGGCATTTGAATCTATGGTCAAATTTCAATTCCAAGAAATTGTTCAAAAGTGAAACTCCGTCATGTAGTTTCGCTAGAGTTAGGCTTAAACGCGGTTAAAATAGCTCGAAACGTTGCGAAAGTTGATGTGCCAACTTGTTTATCAAATGATCATCTAAATCTATGATTAAATTGTTGTGAAAGTTGCCGTGCATGCTTTTCTATCAATTTGGCATCCAATCTAGGATTAAATTTCAATACTAAGAAATTGCTCAAAAGTGAAACCTCCGTCGTGCGTTTTTTCTAGGGTTTGGCTTAACGGTCCAAATAGCTCAAGATATTTCAAAATTTGATCTGCGCACTTTTCTATGAAATAAGCATGCAAATATATGATCAAACATCAATTCGTCGCTCGGTTTGCGAAATTTGGCATGCATGCTTGTTGATCTAAAAACGTTGATGTGCATGCTTGTCTATCAAATGGGCATCCAAATCTATGATTAAATTTAAATTCCAAGAAACTGTTCACAAGTGAAACTTCCTTGTACGGTTTCGCTAGAGTTGAACTTAAATGAGGTCAAAATAGCTTGGAACGCTGCTAAAGTTGGTGTGCATGCTTGTCTATCAAACGGGCAACCAAATCTATCATCAAGTTTTAGTTTTGAGAAGCTGTTCAAAAGTGAATCTCCACCATCCGACTTTCCTAGGGCTTGGCTTAAAGGATGTGAAAATAGCTCTTAACATGGTGAAATTTTACGTGCACGCTTGTCTACCAAATGGGAATCTAAATCTATGATTGAATTTTAATTCTGAGAAATTGGTCAAAAGTGAAACTCGATAGTGCAGTTTCACTAAGGTTGAGCTTCACTACTACATTTCGACCAAAAATATGACGGTCATATTGTCGGATTTTCGACACTTCCCTGTTGCATGTACGACACTATGATTTTTTTTAAGCGTCGGTGGATTTGCGTCGGTTATCCGACATCTTTCCAATCTGTCGGTAAAGCGACAGCTCAGTTTACCGTCGGTTAAATGTAAATCGTCAGTTATCTGACATCTAATTCATATCAAAATTTAAACACGCGTCGCTTAAACCGACGGTTCACCAAAGCAACCCGTCGCTTAACCGACGGATTATGAAAACTGAAACGTCGGTTAAGCGACGGTGGAGAATTTTTTTTTTTTAAACTACACTTACAGGCTGTCGGTTCACCAAAGAAACCCATCGCTTAACCAACGGATTATGAAAACTGAAACGTCGGTTAAGCTACGGTATTGAATTTTTTTTTTTTAAATCCCCTACAGGCCGTCGCTTAACCGATGGCTATAAGTGTTTTTAAAAAAAAATACAAATTCCACAATGGCCAAACGTATGTGAATATAAGTATCAGGCTTATAGCATGTAATGATTATTATTAGAATGCACGGTAATAATGCTTTTACCTTAATAATAATAATGCTTTGATGTATTGATAGCTTATAGCATGTAGAAGGATAACAACTCCTCCCCATTTATAATATAAGTATCAGGCTTTTGAATACACAAACTATTTTCAAGACTAAGTCATAGAAATGTATCACAAATATAAAAGTTTCAATTAAAACTACCCTCATAAATTAGAGGCTAACTATGGCAATCAAAACAAAACTCACACAGAAATTTCACTCCGACACTGAAAATTAAATCTTTCAATTCAAAATTCAAATTGCAGATACAGATCTCATTCAAACCCTCTTCAGAATTGGTTTGTCAAATTCAAAGTTATACTCTTACTTGTTCAACTATCTGTGGTTATTTGTAGCAGGTCAACTAACTTAATTCTGTGAATTTCTTGCCCTATTCATGGTCTAGGTTGGCTTTCTTCTCAGCCTGCAGCCTGCATGGCCTTTACCGACCTTGAGGTAAATAGGGACACACCATTCAAAGTATTAAAAGCCATATGGTCTGCCAAAAAACCAGGAATGGTTATCCTGTATCCAGTTCTTTGAATGGAAGGAAACAGTATATCATAGTGGCTTATTAGAGATTCAAACATGGAAAGCAAACCTAGTGAGCATGGATTAGAAATATTTGATTTTTTCTGCTTCAAAGGCATAGTTTGCATTTAAGTGCATGTTTTATTGATATCAGTAGATATGCAATGTGGGTTTGGTGCATGCATCTAGTTAGTTTTTCATTTTGAATAGAACCATGTGTAGTTGTTCACTATTAGTGTCATATTCTCCATTTCAAAAGTTTTTTGGCATTTGGAATCATTATATAGCTTTCAATCCAAGCATTTTCATGTTTACCCTTTTAGCAGAGAAATTTCCCTTGATAATAATGTCCTACCTGCGCCCTACTGGAGGCCGGTGCATTAGGTTCTCAGTTGGGGGTTCATTTGCCAATGTAAGAGCTCCAAGAGTGTCCATGATAAGGTTGACCCAGAGAAGATGCAAAAATGTAAGGTGGGGCCCAAGCCATGAGAATAAAAGGAACAGTCCAGATAGGAGATCAACCATAGTTCTATTGAATCTGAGACTACCCTGAACAGTAGTTAAAGGAACATCTCCGGATGAAACAGCAGAAACAAAATTAATTACAAGTGCTGCAACATTTACAGTAAGTTGAAACTGAATGAATTTTTGAATGTTTGCATAAACTGAACGACCCCAACGAACTACCTAAAAACCATGGGGAAAAAACTGTAAGGTATCCATAACTTCTGAAAAATCCACATAGCTTTCAAGGACTAAAACAAATATCCATGTCTGTGACAAACCTTCAGAACAGAGGAAAAATTATCATCTAGAATAATGATATCTGAGCTTTCCTTGGCAACTTCTGTTCCTTGGATACCCATGGAGAGACCTATGTCTGCCTAGATGCTAGATAATATACAAAATAAGTTCGATAAATAAAACTTTATAGAGATGAAAATATTCTTGTAAAGGCGTGACTGGATTACATAATCATAATTTACAGTATTATAAAACAAGAAAACCTACCTCTTTAAGTGCAGGTGCATCATTTGTTCCATCTCCAGTGACTGCCACAACATGACCTTTTTCCTTCAGTGCTCACACCAACTGAAATTTGTCTGTAGGTGAGGATCTTCCCATTACCTGCAGGCAAACAAGATGGTGTTCCTCCCATTAGAAATTTATTTTACAAGAAGCTGTTGTAGGCATACTTTTTTCCCTTGTGTGTGTCTGTTGGGGGGAAGGATTGGTACACACATACTCACACAAATATTTTCCACAATATTCAGTCTCTCTTCTTTAGTGTAGTTACGAAAAACCCTGCCTTGAATGATAGTTGGTGTTTCTATAGACTGTCCTTCCCGGAGTATGCCACATTCAAATGCTATTGATTTTGCTATGTGAATGTTATCACCAGTCACCATGCGAATCTATAAAAATGATTAATAAGAAGAGAACAAAATTAAAGTGGAACAAGTCAAATAACCAACCCAAAAACATTTTAAGCAAGCATCCTTCTTGAAACTCATAGGTAATAGGAAGTTGAAAAGATAAAGTGATATAATAACTTATCCTTGCATTTCATGCCACAAAATCTACATGATCTTCTTTAAACCATCTTCTACACATTTATGGGGAATATCATGACCCCATGTATCTGATGATATTACTGAATAAGACTAAATTTTTACGGCAGCATAGATGGTGATTTTATCATTGATTATTTGCTTGGCGAATACAAATTTAGTACCATGTACAATACACTTTTCATGCAATAACCATTCCAAGAACAGTACTCATTCAAGCACACATGATAGTATCTTCAACCATTACCTTCACACCAGTCGTTTGACACTTACTCACAGCTTCCCTTACATTAGGTCTGCATGGATCCTGCACAGTTAAATATCTACTGTCAAGCTGGACATAAACAAAGGTGAAAACAATAACAAGGGAAAAGTCATGGGTAAGGAGATATGTTTAGTAGTAGCAAGAAGTTACTGACGAAAATATAACATCGACTATCTTTAACATTCAAAAAGCATTTTTAGCAACAAGTTTATACTATACATATGACAATTTATTATTGTAAATTTTATATAAACACATAGTTGCAACATATTTCCCTGAAAAATCAGCTTGGGCAGGTGATAAACTCATGGCCAAACATAAGTTTCTATGGAAAAACTAGCCACTGCTACATTGTCATGTGATTACAGTTCAGGAATTGTAAAAAACTCATAAGCACATGCAGAAGAAACCACAACTTTTCTGCATTGAGGGGATAGTTCTAAGTCGTATTCTTATAGATGTACTATGAATCCTAGAAATCCAGTTTCCGAAGTATCCTATCATAAAATCCCTGTACTGTAAGTCAAAAGTATAAAATATTAAGCAAGACCCTAAGTCGATAGTCATGTATTTTCACTGTTCATCATTTTAATGGGGACAATAACGCTATTAGTATTAATACATACAAAAATGTGGTATAAAATAAATAGGCTCCAAGTAATTTATGGATCAATGACCATGGCCTCAAAAAAAATTACCTTTATCCCAACTATTGCCAAGAGAGTAAGATTCTCTTCTGGAATTTTCCATGATTGGCGTTGTTCTTCATCAACAGGCATGCTATTAAGATCATCTATCCTGTAAGCAAAAGCAATGCACCGCAATGCAGCTGCAGCCATGCCTTCAATGGTTTTCTTAAACTCGTCTTCCTGCAATAAAAGATCCAAGCTGCCATAAACTCATGTAGACTAGGAAATTGATCAAAATTAAACAAGCATAATGGTATTAGATTTTTCACTACAGAAAATTCACATTTAAGAGATAAAAATTACTTTATCAGGAATCATTTCCTTCACAGAGCCAACACTGTCAATCCATGTATTGCAGAGATCTAGTATTATCTCTGTAGCTCCTTTCCAATGAATATCTACTTCAGTATCAGACTGCAATTATGCACTCAAATTTAATAAAAGAATAAAACTTCAATGACCAATAGTCAAAGACAACTGATAACTACTTGAATACAAAAAAATGACATTATATTGCACACAGAACAAGATCCGTAAAGGCATAAATACACCTGTTACCTTCTTCAGAGCAACACCTCCATGTTTCTTTTCTGAGTTGAATGTAAAAACACGTAAGATGGAGGATTTGGATCTTTCATTATCAAAATTCATTCCAAGCTAAGAGAACACCAAAATGATCACAATTGAATTGTTAGCTGATATGTAACTGAACTGAGCAAGTAATGATCAACACTTTTGACAGAGAGAAGACATAAAAGTGCATCATACCTTCAATGCCCAAGAAAGAATAGCCTTCTCTGTAGGGGATCTTGTCACTTCTGTTTCTCTACCTCCCTACAATAGATACAAAAATCTCAGTAAGAAATAGCATATATAAGGGTCGTTAAGACATTAAACGGAGGATTCCACGTATGATATTCCTTAACAGATACTACCACACAAAGAATGATATTCCAATTTGTAATTATTAACAACATAAAGAATGAAAAAAAATGTAATAACAAATAATAAATTCAAAAATCTCATGCCATGAATGCAACCAAGTTATTTTGACAGAAAATACAATATTTAGTGTAGGCAGCATGCTCAACTTCATTTATATATTTCTACACATCCACTAACAGCTTTTAGAGGACATTTCTGCTGTAGGTAGAAATGTTGCAAATATCATTGTGGGGAATATATTGCCAAGGTTCTTGAAAGAGACTTATCAAAATATAAGGGAAAATACCAGCAGCAAAAACTTGGACTTGAAAAAATCATAATTATTAGCAACCTGAAAAACTCAGAAAAAAATTGGAAATATCAGGAGAATCAGAGATATTTGCAACAGAGTGTAACTAGATAGTCATTTTGACAAAGATGACAATTTCTACTTCTAGCAGTGATTTCTTCTGGGATGTTGGAATCTGAAGTTGCTTGAATCATCCTTTGTTTGGTTTTGTAATAAGAAGAACTGTCAATACCAACCATCAAAAAAGGGTCCTAAACAAGTGCATACCATGGAAATTGACTCAAATATGGATATTTTAACATACTCATACTTAAATTCTTATTGCTCCAAGCATAGAGTGTAAATGTAAAATACTAAGGCAAATTTGTATCAGATAAAAAACGAAGAGAAGAACCCAGACTTAATAGCTTGTCACCTTGTTTAGAGAAGAACACAATGTTTAGGTGAACGATAAGTCTAGCTTCATCCTAACAAGAGATGGTTCAAGAAACATCACCACCACAAGCCCAAAACCATTCAATATGGACCATATGCAATTCTCCAAGTTGTGTATGGTCCATCAACCTGTTTGAATCCTCACAGTTGGAGGAGGTACATACTACAAATGTTACACCCACATAATGCAATCCTAGAGATCCAAGCTCCATACTCTGAGAATATATTGTTCAACCTCCAACCTAAATCAACAGATTCAACAAAGAATAGGAAAACTACATCATATTTAATAGGTCAACAGGGAACCTGCCATCTTGAGCCAAAGGGATATCCCAGGCTATATTTGAACAACACTTTCTAGAAATTATGGACAATTTCTTCACAAGTGGGGAGGAAACGATGTATGTAACAGTAAATGTATAATGTTGTAATTATTCACGTATGGGTATCTAGTTTTTAATATCTCAAGCAACACAAATTGGCCCTGGCATATGGCAGTTACAG